>JAAGNO010004271.1:10709-36455 GCA_033439905.1 Ceryle rudis | reverse complement strand
ATCCCAGCTCCCTCAGCCTGTCCTCATAGGAGAGGTGCTCCAGCCCCCTGATCATCTTTGTGGCCCTCCTCTGGACCCACTCCAACAGTTCTCCTGATTATCTATTTAACTAAGACAAAGAAAACTCATTTTTATTCTATACTGAAAATAAGAACTTTGAACTTAAAATGTATCCCATTTTCACAGCTACGCAGACATTTTTGGAGTGATCAGGACAGATCTGAGCTAGGGATGTATGCATTTTAGATGACCTAGATTGTCCAAGATATCTGCATTTGCAGATATGATGGCTCAGAGGAGACCTAAGCCCTTTTGCTGCAGCAGCTGGAGGCTGGTCAGGATCTAAGTAAGCACAAGATGTTTCTGATTCAGCAACTGACTCACTGAGTGTCTAACATTCAAAGTTGCACCTAAACAGGACAGTTTAGAAATCAATATACTGTGGTGCCCACCAACTGCCACGTCTGTATGCATAAGCAAATGTTTTTAGAAGAGTTGTCAATTTTGCACATGTGCATTTCAGGGACTGTGCCTTGTTCAGGCGCCAGTGTTGACCAGTTGCCTCTCTGTCCTTTATGTTTTTCCCATTAATTGTTCATGAAAGCTTGTAAAGATGATAGAATACACAAACAGGAGCCAGAGACTGATGTAATTTGCATGCCATACCACTGAGCAGACACCAGAACTGGTATGTAGTTAAACAGGATTACTTAGGAAACACACACAGCAATGAAGGAGTAGTAAAACCTTAGATGACATTCTCATTTCTTCCCTGTGATGTCCCATGCCAGTGGGCCTGGTGCTTAGCATTGTCATGAAGATGAAAAAGAAGTAGTTTCTCAGCCAATGTTTGGCAGGCTCCTGCAGCAAGCTATCACATGCGTCCAAAGAAGGCTTCTTTTCCCAGTATAGATACCATGGCAGGATGTTACAGGGTAACAGCTAAGGAATCCACCATAGAGGTTCACTTAGTAAAGTATGAAGGTGAACCAGGGTCATCACAAGAACAGGAGGAAGAGACAAAACCAGAGGTAATACCTGATTCCTATGCCTGAGAGAGCTGCGAGATATGTAAAAAGATTTCAGCAATCATCCAGGTGAGCACATGATCACCTGGCTGCTCTAATGTGGGGAGAACAGGGCACAATGCAATTGCTTACTGACTGCTGGCTGATGCTCAGCCAGTCCCCAAGCCATGGTGCCACCCAGCCAACTGCCTCCAGTTTATATACTGAGCATGACATCATGTGGTATGGAATACCGCTTTGGCTAGTTTGGATCAGCTGTCCTGAGTCACCTCCTAGCCTCCTTGCTGGCAGGGCAGCATGAGAAGCTGAAAAGTCCTTGACTTACTGCAAGCACTGCTCAGCAATGACTAAAACATCAGTGTCTTATCAACATTACGCTCATCCTAAATCCAAACCAGCACTATATCAGTTACTATGAAGAAAATTAACTTTATACCAGCCCAAACCAGGACACCTGTACAGTCCACATTCCTATCCTGCAGTGCTAAATTCATCGAATGCAAACACCAAACAAATTTGCGAGTATGAGGGGTGGGGGAAATGCTACAGACATCTGTGGTTGTGGTAACAGGCGTTAAGTACTTTGCTCTGACTTCAGTTTCCTGATGACAGGACTGGAAAACAATTACCATTTTCCCAACTGAATTCTGAGTTTATTGTCTTGGGAACATTCCTTGCAAGCAACAGAAAGAGAAGAAAGTATCCTACCAGCTGTACTTCTAGCTCTTCCAGTATTTATCTCTTCTGTCAATTTGGAAGTCTACTTATTTGGTTTATTAAATATCACAGCTTACTATTTAAAATACCATACAGCAGGACTGGAAGAACTACACACTTAACTACTATGCTATCATCCTTTGTTCAGCTCATATCTGACAAGGTCATTACTTAAAGATTGTAGGCACATAGAACCCTCAAGATACAGTATCCATCTAGTTTTTACTGAGACGTGGCATTATATAGTTTAACCCCCACGCCATGCCATTATCTGTGTATGATACAATACAGACTATAGTGCACGCTTCTGAATTAGCTCAGATTACCTCTGTTCTGATGAGAATGTCTGCAGTGATCCAGGATGGAAGTGAAAAACGCACAGAGAAAGGCAGCACAGTCCTTGCCAAAGCAAAAGGTGCTTACAGGCTGGTAGTCAATCACAAGGGGGTTCCTGCCTCCACTGCAAGTTGCACATCCAGAGGCAGCCAAGGAATGTAAGCTCTAGGGAAGAAAAAAAGATAGGCATATCATTAAATTGATGGGAAAGGTCATATATATCTGTCACTCCATCTCAGCGAAGTAAATACAGGTTTTCCTGAATTTTGACAGCATTAACAAGACTTAAGAGATCTACAGCTGTAAGGGATTTCCTGGAATCACTTACTCCATTCCCCAGCACTAGCACAGAATGATGTATATCAAGCTATTCCTGAGAGATGCTTATGTTTTAACAGCCTCCGATGAAGGTGATTCCACAACAACCACAAGCAGCATCCCCTCACGCTACTTCGTTGCCCTTCTAATGAGAATTTTTTTCTAATTGCTAATCCAAATCTCTCTTGCTACAAATTAAGGTAAATACTTCTTAACTTTGTACCTGCATGAGACATATCCAACAGCTGATTCAACTTTATGACAACTGAAAACGTACTCAGCAGACTGCTGTATTTCCCTTTCCCTCAATTCCTCTTTTTTTTTTTTTTCAGCCTAACTTCCTCCTGTCCTTTCTCAGAACTCAGAATTTCTGAAACTGCCTGTCATATCCATTGCTTTTCTCTCAGCTCTCTCTAGTTTTTCATCCCTTTAAAAACACAGTGCCCAAAATGGGACTCCCTTCCAGCTATGGAAATAAAATCCAGTGCCAAACAGACACCCTAAATTATTTTCTTTGGCTTATGTACAGCCAGAACATCATTTGTTTTGCAATCCTGCCATGTAGCTGATTCACGCTCAGCTTTTAATCCATGTAACTCCAGGTTCTTCTCTGCAGAAGGGACTGTGGGGACCCCCAGATTAAGGGTCTTGAGCTGACTCAGGGAGACAGAGGAGATCACATCACGTCATGACAGCTGTGAGGAAAGGGAGCCTCAGGGCTGTATCTACCAGCCACAACCAGACTAGACATAGATCAAGTAAAGCGCTGTCAGTTTGCACAGACACCGGGGTGCAATCAGTCCCAAAGAAAGGCTTGATTCTGCCACTGGTTTTATGAGCAGATGCCTTCATCAGATCATTTAATGCAACAAAAATGAGCTGAAGCAAGTGTAAATGGAGTCCACAGGCAGAGGGCAGTGGGGAAGAGAGATGTCAAGTGCATGCAAGTTAGTTTATGTACATACAGGGCATGCTTCTCAAGACTGTCATGCCTATTACCTTTACCCTTAGTATGCTGAATAAAGAACAGGGAAGGTAGTTCGCACCTCTAATGGTGCTGGCTTCTTCAGATGTCATCTTCTCGCCTTGCCTCTACCTTCCAACTTAGTAAAGGATTCATCCCACCTAACTGACCTAAAACTGGCATCATGTCTAAGTCCCTTTGGTCTCTTCTGTAGTCCAGAAAAGCAGAATTACCTTCTGAGCTCTGGATTCACGCCATTCTAAAATAAACGTCTGACAGACAAGGCATTAGTCATCTCCTAAATGTGCTGGCTCTCTCTGTTGACCAGCAAGGGAGTGACCAGGAGAGCCTTAGGCCAGGTGTCCAATTCTTTGACAGCCATGGAAATGCAATCACAATTATTTCCTTAATGATGGGCCAGGCTCTCTGGTGCAGCTGATTACTTTTCCAGGAATGCACTTATAATCTGCTGAGATTATAATAGACTATATTATAATAGACTATATACTGAGACTATAATAGCCAAATTCAGTGTATGTATGAGAATCCATAAAGTTTAGTTTAAATGCTGAATATCCTCTCTGTTCTCTGTCTTCCACACATCCTCTGCCTCTAGCTCTAGTGATCTATAGCAGATTGTCTTTTCCCAGGCATTCCTGGCAATACCTCAATAACCAGCAGCTGGGTCACATTCATGGAGTCACAAGAACAAGACAAAGCTATCAGTTAAAAATGGTATCTCCTCTCCCTGGTCTTCATTCGGCCTGACATAAACTGACAAAGGGATGTAATTTTTTTTGCCTGACCACATTTCTCATAGCGCTTAGAAGGAAGTGTAATTTGCTTTCACAGCCGTTTTTCCCTTTCACATTTGTCTAACCACACTTATCTTACTTTTCACAGAGATCTTTTCACTCAGCTGCTGCAAGTAATGGTCCCGAGGTACCAGAAATCAGAAACAGCGTTGTCTCAGCTTTGTTAGAGGCCACAGATTTCTATGTGAAAACTATACATGCTTTACTGATTGTATTAAAACAAATGTTTTGGTAGCAAACTCATGAAATGCAAATTGGAGACAGAAAAGCTTTGCTGGACCATTTTTGCAGAGTACCACATGCAATGATACAGTACATATATATGTAATTTTGGTTCTGTTTCTGCAGAACTTTAGGCAAGAATGGGAACATCAACATCATTCCCTAGAAAGAGTGATAATCAGCAGCTAAATTTGGGATGCAGACGGCTGCTGTTATGGTTGAGTTACAGTCTGCCACTGATCTAGAACAAGAGCAGGAATCAATTTTCTCCATCCAAGCTGTGCTTGAAGATTTATCTAACACCATACTTAGTTCCATGAAAAGTACTGTCTATTTGCCACTAGTGGACACACAGATGTCCATTTCTGACACTGAACTGATCATGGGAGAGACATGGGATTGGAAATCACAAGCATGGAAAGTCTTTTCCATATCCTGGTCTGGTATATTTGTGCCTTGTAACTGGAAAAATGTTAACTGTCTGAAATTAATTAGGTGATGATTCAGAGCACCACTAGCTTTTATTATGAGTGAAAAACCTCATTGTAGTGATGAGATCTCTGGTCTAGAGTTGGTCTACATTTTCAAACACTAGATGGTGCAAAAAGTCCACACATACAGAAAAGCTGATGAAAGGAAACAAAAAAATTCCATTTCATGGCAATACTGGCATAGTTTTTTTCTATGTTGTTCTGTGAATTAGTTCAAAATCTACTTCTGAAATGTTTCGTTACCTAGGAAGTGACAGAAAAAACTTCTTACAAGATGATAGTAACCCAAGTAAACTCACAGGTAATTTAGTGCTGGAGTCTACAGAGAGGACAGCAACTCAGAAGTGAAGTTTCAATAAAGGGGTATTCCCAGCATGGGCAGGTCCAGATTCATCTAGTCCAAAACAGTGACTGTACAAAGTGCTTCAGAGAAACCTGTTAAAAGCCCTGTGGCAAACAGATGGTTAGAGCCCTACCCTTGATCTTAGCCTGGCACCTAACACTCACAGGTTGGCTTAAGCTCTAGGATATGAAGCCAAACTTTACAAAAAGATGTTTCGAAATAAAAGTGTCTTTTTTCTTGCTAGATGTAAAAAAACTAGTTGACCTGTTTTATAACTTAACTATGGACATTGATTGCAAGATTAATAAATGCAAATGGCTGCAAATTGTGCCTACATAATAACAAAGATGATAAAAATATTTAACTTTTTCTAGATGTAGTGCTTTCTTGAATAAAAAATTTATTATTTGCTCCTCTGATAGTCTTACTGGTTTCACTATATGAATAGATTCTTGGGAATGAGAAAAAAATTTCCGTAACTTTAAATCAAAAATGTATCCTACCCACTGTGTACTGCTTTACAGCAATATTTGAGGAAAAAGTCTGTAGCCATTCTGCAAGCCAGTATCATACTTTCCTGAGGCAGTTTGTATGAGACTATTATCTGTGAAATAATGATACTGATAGTTTGCAGAAAGACTGTTATTAAATTGCTAGCAAGAAAGGACAGAAAGAGAAGGAATATTTGACACCTCATTAGCATTTCTATTCTGATACTCTATTGTTTCAAGTTATTGATGCTGTTCTCTTCTCCCCGTCCAAATTTTCCTGTTTGTAGACAGTTGGAGTTCTGTGGAGCAGAAGAATTTCTGTCTGTCAAGAATATGCAAGAGGGTGAAATTATCTGAGTCTGGGAGAAGGGCTCAGTTCATGTAGTTCTTCATCAGTACAGATGCTAAATCCTGGTCCTGCAGTCAGCAGGATTATCATAGGAAACCTCTCATAGATGTTAATATAGCCAGACAGAGAGTCTATTTTCTCAGTGGAGAAGTACCATTTCTTAAATCCTTCCGACCCATGCTTTTAAGAAGGATCCTTGGATCCACTCTTGATGTAAATTTCTTCCCTGGTAACTGGGCTGCACAGTGCTGTGTCTCTGTGTCTTTTTGTGGCAGCATCATGTATGGAAATAAAACTAGTTAGTTTTAAATGACTGGTCTGTAAGACTACAGATATCTCTTACATGCTTACAGAATGAGGCCCAGTCCATAGGCAACAGAAATGATGTAATGTAGCCCACCATAAAGCAGACTGAGAAAACAGAAGGCACCGTGTCTCTGCTGCTTGTACATCTTGCAACTACCAGATGTAGCTGCCTCAACAAACTTGTGTACAGAATCTGTAGTGGTAGGGTGCCTAGGACAGACAAACATACCTAAGAGGAAACAACAGTAATACCTATGCCTAACTAATGATGATGTTTAGAGATACAACAAAGATTACAGGAGTTGTGAAGTATGAAGATGGGTCAATAACACTGAATAATCTGTGTAGCACAATCAAGTAGACATAAGCAAAAGATACAATAAAACATAAAGCTATACATCTAGGATGAAAGCGTGCAGATCATATTCAGACAACATGTGAAAGCTGAAAGATCTGTCCTGTGAACATGTGACATTGGAAAGGATTTGGTAATGATTAAGATGGATTGTCAGCCAATCATTCAGCTTCTGATCTCATTCTGAAGCCAAGAGCCCTAATGCAGTCCACAAATGCACTGATAAATCAAAAGTGAAGGGGCCTATTTGACATTTGTGTGATTGATCTCCACTAAATTCAGTGCTGACACACTGACAAAGTTTAGAGAAGACTCACAATTGCCATTAAAAACGGGAAAACATTTTCTAGTGAAATATTTCAGGAATTTGCTTTGCTTATGAAGCAAATGTAAATCCATAACCTCCTGTGTAGTTTCTCTGCAAATTAGGCTTACTTCACATGTCCCCTGGGTGCACCATGTCATTCTTATAATCAGTGGATGGATCAGGTTCCTAGGATGGAGTAATTTTCAATCTCATTTTGACACAATTACATCTTGTAAAGTTAGGTTAAATATTCTTAAAGAAAGAGAGGGCCAGTGAGAGGAGATGAATTTATTACCCATTCATTAAGGATCTAATGGAAATAAGGATTTTGGTTAAAAACCCTTTTCTGAGAATCAGCCACCTCGAGGTTCAAGCCGTGTCTGTTTGAGCAGCTAATTGCCGTGACACCACTCCCTGAAATCCAGGGAAGTCCTGAGTACATGGGCTAGTACTGCTGACACGTGACTACAATTCATGTGATTTGGGGATGAGCACAAGCTGGAGAGTAACACTGCAGTTGTGGGCCAACTTCAGCCTTGTTGCCCAGATGTTGAGCAGTCCTGCCTTAAGCATTCCTTCTCACAGTCTCATTTCCTAGCATTGCAATTGTAGATCATCTGCCAAAGATTGATTAGTTTCAAAAGGCTAACTTCAATTTCTAGGTGTCCTTACAAAACTACACAGCATCAACTGAAACCTAAAGGCAGGAATCTGCAAGCTAAATGATACTGCTGTAATGCTCAATAGGCAAAACTTGCCCACTAGCAAGCAAAACATCAAATAAATTGCTTTAATTTAACCCTTTTTTACTGGAGAAAAGACTAAAGTGTGATAAGATACTCAGCTAGAAGATTTAGAAACAAATAAGATTTATTTGAAAGTACAGAAAATGACCTGAATAAAAACCAGATTTGGGTAAATTAATAGGAGGAAAATACACGTGTTTAACTCTATTAGGATGAATGGCATTTTGCCTGGAATATGAGTCATGGAGAACATTATATTCTGTGAGTAAGACATGGCTAGGCAAGAAGGAAAGGAGAATAATAATCTGGAGGATAAACTGCAGGAAGAACTAAATAGAAATACACTGAAGTGATAGCAATCCGGCATGAAGAACTACTTTAAGACTAAAAGCTAAATTGTATCTTATCACTTTGAAAGCCATTCAAGTTTATAGACTCAAGGATTCTGCTGAGGGAATGAATCATATCTCAAAGCCTGACATTCAGCATGTGAGCACACCCGGCAATGCATTCTCAGTCTGGGAGACCTGGCTTTGGGAAGAATTTTTAGTAGAGGCTAGATGAATCATGGTCTGAGATCTCATGAGTCACTGAAAAACCTTCATTAACACTTTTAGACCCGAATAAACATTTACAATATTAACTGAAACTCCCAGCTCTCCCACAGAACAATGAAGGATTAGCAGAAACAGCCTGGTCGAAAACAAAGCTTTGCAGAAAGTGAAATATGAGAAAAGCCAGAGACTCAAAAAAGAAACATTATTCATTGCTTCTATAAAGAATTTTCCAGAATTAGTGATGCCATTTCCATCTTCTCTGGTCACATGTAGACATTTTATTGGTACTCAGACATTTTGGCAAAACGACAGTTGCAATGCTGGCATCTATCTCCTCACACAGTAGTAGTATCTCAGCTTGTGGTGGCACCAGTTTCCATTTGTTCTTTTTTTTTTTTGGGTCACTCAGACCTCATCTACTGGAACCATATGATATTACTGTAATCATCATCAAAAATAAGGACACCAGAAACACAAAACCATGTCAGGACTGAAACAGGGAAAGCTGTGGGCATATCTGAGTGATGGCAGGACAAAGCAGATACTGCCAGTGCACAACTACAACATTTTATCTGTACTGCTCACTAAATGCAGTCCTATGCAGTGTCATTAACAGAATCCAGTCTTAATAAATGTCATTTGTGTAGAGCATTCCCAGGCCCTGATGTGACACATCTATTGCTGACATTACAGAAGTCCTGCTTTGAGTCATTTTTGATTGAATGTGCTGATACAGACTGCAGCCAGAGCTGCAGATACTACTTCCGTAAGACTTTAGGAAAAATATTTCTTGCAGCCATAACCTGATCAAAAGATGCATATAGTATTTTTTTACATATTATATAGCCTAAAAATATGTTTGATAATTTGTTTGATTTGCTGCTATATTTAAATATACTCCTGCTTTCATCAACAAAGCAATTCCCACACACACTTCAATGTATTCCGCCTTAATTTTTTTTATTACTGTGCACATGTCCTCTGAATTTTGGCTTGGCAATATATGAAGCTTATTACCTATGACCTCTCTTGAGGCTATCAGTTTTATTTGGATTCCATCCAGATTTTAAATTTATGGCTAGGCTTTGATTTATCTGGCTTGATTCAATACCCAGTGAAGTCAATGGAAAGTTCCTATTGACCTAAAAGGAAGTTGATTGAGGTACTTTCATGTGCCTGGTTTGATCTGACATTAAAGTTCTTTTCTTCCATTAGGTCCCCCATATTTAAAGTGGGTTAGCAACTATCACAAAGTGCTAGAACAGTTTTCAAAATGCAGAGATGTGAAAAAATCCCAACATATTGCTTATGAGGGTCTGCCCCAGCTCTCACTGAAATCAGCAGAAGCTGTTTAATTTACTGCAGTGAAAGCTGAGCTAATGAACATCAGAACTACATTTATTTCAGGATTTATTCCAGAAAGTGAAAGCCTAATGTAAAAAACAGCTGGTTTTGCCCTTTCTGGGTCTTTACTGAGTTGGAGAAAAGGTAGGATCCCAGTGCTGTTCACAATTGCAGTAATTTAATGACATGCAATCAGATGATTTAAGTTTCCAACATTCAGTGAAACTCTCAGCTTTCATCTTAAAAAAAAAAAAAGCAACAAACAAACAAAAGGTAAAAAGTAAAGAAACTGCTTTTAAGACTACAGAGAAAGGTAGAAAACTGTAAATCCTAAAAGCTCAAAAATAAGAAGGCCAAGTCCCTCCTCCCAAAATTATTTGTGGTAAAATGCTATGACTTTTAAATCAGCTTCATAGTTTGGAGGTCTGATTCACTTTGAAATGCTTAGTATTGTAATGCTTCTGTCTCACTGTGCTGGATAATTATACTCTGTGCCAAGACATTTCCCAGAGACTCTCAACAGAGTCAGGTCTCCCATCATGCCAGAGGCTGTCCAAAAAGTTAAAATTTTAAAAGGGGAAATGTCATGAAGTATTTCAGCCAAATTATTTTTACCGTGTGCTAATATGCAAATGGTTTAGAAATGCTGTTTAAACTACAACATCATAGTCTGCCTCAATCCTTATATAAAATCAAACTGAAAGAGATGTTAGAAGACCTGCAAAAATATCTAAGAATGCATCAGGATTTTTCTTCTAGAGGGAAATCTACATATGATTCTGTATATGATCTGCTGCTCACCCACTGTACCAAATTTCTTTAACACAGAAATTATTGCAAGAGTAACTACATAATACACTGCTCATAAAATGACTAAGTACTTTATTAGCTCTGCATACCTTCTTATGCTACTCTGCTGTTCACAAGAAAACTGCTTGCTGTTTTCATACAAATGAGTTTGTGATATCACCTGTGAATTTCCACTGCATTCTGATCCATAAGGGCTGCGCAGAAACTCCCACCAAATCAGGATGAAAGTTCAAGGGAATTCTTATGTGTTACTTATTAGTTATTATTTTTTATCTGTCTGATTAACATCTAAATCTGCAAGTCATAATACAATATTTTAGCTTCATCTTTGCTGGAAAACCTTGATACAACACTAGCAAGAAAAGGAACTTCGGTTTCTGGCACCTAGGCTGTTCTGTGGTTAGGGGATTTTTATTAATATTTTCAGCTCTGAAGTTCAGAAGAGGTAAGAGTCAACATATTAGACCTCCATTCCTACAGCCCACTGCTAGCTGATTTCACTGGCTGACAACTGATACATGCATGAAGTATATGGCAGGACTATAAAAATATCCATCTACTTTCATTTTCTGTACAAATCTCCCTACCATCTAAAGTCTAAAAGACATCTGGTTTTATTTCTCAAGCAATGGAATGATAAGGGGATGTGACCTAAATTCACAGAGGGCACAAAAGTTCAGTTTGTATGTTCCACTGATACCCCAAGATCCTCATTTCAGTTTGCAGTGGGTGTCTTGAGTTTCAGCCCCTGGCCATTCACAAAGCCACCTCCTGAGCCTGTTACAGGGGGGCACTCGCACTGTGTGTTTCCAGCCTGCAAAAGCCATGCCCAGGGAAGATGCACAAGATGTGTATCTAAGATGGGAATTGCAGTCTGGAAATAGAGATTTCTCTCCACTGATGGTAAGGAGAAGACAAAGTGATTAGCACAGACCAGACATCAAACTCCCAGGTGATGTGTGATGAATCACTGTATTTGGTTTGTGTAGCAAGGTTTTGGTAGTGGGGGCAGCTACAAGGGCGACTTCTCTGAGAAGCTGCTAGAAGCTCCCCCTATGTCCGATAGAGCCAATGCCAGCCAGCTGCAACTGGCTGAGGGCAAGCCCATCAGTGATGGTGGTTCCATCTCTGGGATATCATATTTAAGAGGGGGGAAAAAACTGCTGTGCAATAGCAGCTAGAGAGAGGAGTGATAATATGTGAGAGAAACACCTCTGCAGACACCAAGGTCAGTGAAGGAGAAGGGTAAGGAGGTGCTCCAGTCACCAGAGCAAAAATTCCCCTGCATCCCATGGTGAAGACCATGGTGAGGCAGGTTGTCCCCCTGCAGCCCATGGAGGTTAACAGTGGAGCAGATATCCACCTGCAGCCTGTGGACGACCCCATGACAGCAGGTGGAGGCACAAAGGAGGCTATGACCCCTTGGGAAGCCTGTGCTGGAGCAGGGTCCTGGTAGTACCTGTGATCCTGTGAATAGAGGAGCCCACAATGGAGCAGGTTTGCTGGCAGGACTTGTGACCCCATGGAGGACTTGCACTGGAGCACTGTGTTCCTGAAGGACTACACTTCAGGGAAGGGATCTGCTCTGGAACAGTTTGTGAAGAACTGCAGCCCATGGGAGAAGACATTAGAGAAGTTCATGGAGGACTGTCTCCTCTGAGAAAGATGCCGCTGGAGAAGGGGAAATGTGAGGAGAAAGAAGCAACAGAGACAATGAGTAATGAACTGACCACAACCCCTATACCCCCACCCTCTTTGCTGCTTGAGGGGAGGAAGTAGAGAATTTGGAATTAAAGTTGAGCCTGGGAAGAAGCGAGGAGTAGGAGGAAGGTGGTTTTAAGAATTGGTTTTATTTCGCATTACCCTACTCTGATTTGGTTGGAAATAAATTAATTTCCCTGAATCAAATCTGGTTTGCCTGTGACAGTAATTGTTGAGTCATCTCCCTGTCCTTACCTTGACCCACAAGCCTTTTATTTGTATTTTCTTTCTGCTATCCAGCTGAGGATAGGGAGTGACAGACTGGCTTGGTGGGCACCTGATGACCAGCCAAGGACAACCCACCACAATCACCACAAAGGAAAAGGGAAAATGACAGTAGTGCAGCAGTCTAGTGAATGGATAGGGAGACTAGGTTAGATAGATCATGTGTTGACATGACCTGTTGACATCTAGATTGACTCAGATGTATCCCACCTTTCCAAAAATGAGAAAATTATTCTCTAATTGATTGGTCAGGCTGCAACTCCGAGCACAGGCTCTGGTTGTAGCTGGATTTCTGTCTGGAGGTGGAGATTGGCCTCTCAGAGCAGCTTCCATCTCTTAGGTGAGGCTTTTTCATATTTAGTCTCCAGGCTTCACATGCCTGTCAGACTGGCAGGGTTTGTGTCAAAAGTTTCTTGTGTAGGCCCACGGCTTCTACAGGCATCTAATGAATCTAGCTCTTCATATAACTTTTGCAACTCCTTCCATTTCTGAGTTTGGAAACACCCACACTTCAGCTTAACTCTGACCTCAGCCTGCACTAAAATAGGGATTTAGCAGAAACAGTAATAGGTAAGCAAGAAACCTTTTCTAAAACAAACCAGTATCTGATAATCCAGTCATACAGACAAAACTCCCAGGTTAGCAAGTCTAGTAGGCCATGCTTACTGTAACAGCTAGACATGAGTTCTTCTGCTTGTGGGCTGGTAGGTTCTCCCCATCTGTCTTTCCAACTGCTCTGCTCTGAGCATTTTCTTACATTCTTATTCATAAGGTGAATCCCAGCTGGAGGTGGCAACTAGGCTTTTCTAAAATACAGTTCAGGCAGCTTCAATGTGCTGACCTGATGAAAGTAAACCAGGTGTCCCTACCCAAGTACCCTTCATCCCACGAGTGCAGTAAACTGGAAGCTGTGTGAGAGTTGGGAAGGGGTCCTCCAACAGGAGGACCTTCCTGTAGGACTAAGGGAGCTCATGGTTAGTTGGTTAAGAGTTTTGGGTTTGTTTTTTTATGGAGAACTGTGAAAGCTGGTGGAAGTTGCACACTGTGGAGTAACACTATTCTTGTTTTGCAAGGTTTCTGAGACAGGAAGATTTTCTGTATCCAGCTTTACTATGTGGGTGGATGAAAGATTTTAGGAAAACTTTGGGAGAATTAGAACCATTTTGTTTTCCACAGCATGCCAACCAATTAAAATGAGACCTTTGCAAACACATTGTTAATAGTATTATGGTAGCTAAATGATGATAAAGCATCACATGCCAGAATAAAAAAGGTATACAGATTAAGATATTACAATATATAGAAAATATAAACAAATAAACAGAAGTACATATGTTACTTAGAAAACCATCCTACATATATTTACCTTATCTCTTCCAAGCATATTACTTGTCATGATACTAGCTTTTGTGATCTGTAGCATTAACTCTTGACTACTCTCTAGATAATTTTGCAGTCAGTTATACTATATAGGACATCATTATTTCAGACTCTGCACAAACACAATGGTGACATACCCTGCCTCAAAAAGTTTTCTGTCTATAAGATGTACTAGAACAGAATTACTGAAACATAAGACTGCAGAGCCAGAAAGGACTTCGGGAGATAGTATAGTCCAACCCCAGGTATTAAAGCCAGCTAAAGTGTGTTTAGACCAACCGCAAAAGGTATTTGTCCATTTTCTTGAAAAGCTGCCATGAAGACAATTATACAGCATCCCTATACAATGTATTTTAGCACTTTATATAATCAAATGATGAAAATAAAACAGCCTAGGCAGATATATGTTTACCATATGAAATATGTTACTGTTACAAGGATGAAGAACAGCTGAGCACACATTTTAATAATATCCATTCATACACTGGAAAATTGTTTAAATCTCTACCCATAACCTTCTCTTTTTAAAGTGAAAAAAAAAATTTCTTAAGCTTTGCTTTAAGTTGCATTTTCTAAAATCTGCCATCAGGACAAAGTTTTCCAACTGAGTTTTTAAAGGATGAAGTAGAGCAGAATAATTGCTTCCCTTGTTTAAAATATGACAGCCCTGCTCATTCTTCCCAGAATGACACTATTTAGTTGACTCATCTGTAGTTTGTAAAATACTTTTGTTCTCACATACTTTTCTGCCGTAGTGCTACATAGTGGTTATTTCCTATATATACATCTACGATTTCTTCCTTCCTTGCTGGGCTAATTATCCTCTTAAAGAAGAAAATTAGACTTGCTTGTCTAATGACAGATTGAGGGCGGGGGGAGGTTGTGGGCGGACACTTATCAGTGCCTCATCTTGGCTCTCGTATATTCACTCTTCAGTGGTTTATGCCTAAACTCTCCAGGGCATGAAGTTAGGCTGGTAAGTCTATCATTTCTGATTTGTCTTTGCAGGTGAATGCATACTATTTCTCTTCTCCAGACCTTGTAGAGATCTGTCAGATGATTGCCAATGGTTCAGAGATTAATTTCAGCTAATTGCTTGAGTAAAAGAAAAATCAGTAATGTCATACTTCAGGTGAATGGCAAAATTAGAGAGCAATTGCAGCTTATCTGCTGTTTGATCTACAACAGCCACTGCTACACATGAACACGTTGTCTGTTAATTTAACAGATATGAATAGATTTTACCGTGTTCTGATTTGGCCAGTACTGAGCTTCACAGGTTCCTTCGGCATGGGGCAGGGCAAGCCTGCCTTGTGCAGAGCTCACCTCGGTACTGGGAGCGCCACACCTGTTCTTACAATTTTCTTTGCAGTGAACATTTTCCAAACACAGTACAAGATGGAATTCATAATAACATCAGATACAGTGGAGATGTGTCATTAGGGAAAGCCTGGATGGTCACAGTGGCAAGATACATGAACCAAGACTCAGGAAAATAGTCTGTTTAGGATGGGCCCAAAGGCAGCTTCAGTTGGCTGCGGGATGCAGGGAGAGGGAGCGGGGCCTGGACTGGACCAGGGAAACATGGCATCTCTGCGTGCCAGGCAGTGTGCAGCTGAGCTGAGGGGCAGGTGGCTGTGCCATGCCACACTAAGCCATGCTGTGCTGAGCCATAATGGCCAGGATCATGTCACACCACACTGTACCATACCATGCTGTGCTGGCATGTGCCATACCAGAACAGGTTGTATGCAGCTGTGACAGTCATGTCATACTGGCTCATGCTGGCCTATACTGCGCTGACAGCCCCCACCAACACACGAGCAGGCTGGCAGATGACTAGTGGAGGTAGGAGTGCCCCAGGAGTGACAATCTGTGCTTCAGGCAAAGGTACCTATGGGGCACCATGGCCCTTTCTTAGTTGCAGGCAAGCCCGTCTATCTGACAACACACCTCTTATCTCTACTGCTTTTTAGTTTCCCTCTGGTGATTGAATACTCCTCCCCTAAATTTTCCTCTTCCCATCCTAGACAGTGTTGGAAGAAAGCGTTGTCTGTCATGGGAAATTAGTTGTTGAGATCAAGGGTGTTTGGATTTTCCTGGCTCAAATTGCTGCAAATAGACAAAGCCAAGTTTCACTCAGTAAGGTCAGAACCTTCTGATGGAAAATTCTGAGGAAGTTGTGTAAAGACAGCCTTTCTGCAAAAGAGATAAATTTCAATACCAGTCAACTAGGAGAAAAATGTGGTAATAGGATTCTTTTCTACCTGCTCCCTTGCTAGTAAAGTTGCTGTAAACAGAGGTCCTTCTCCCTGTCAGAAGGTCCTAAACCTAAGGATGTCCTGTTCTAGCAGGGCTGCAGAGGAGGGCTTTCAGAGCCTCCTCTTCTATTAGTTTCAATGTCGAATATTTAGTTTCTTTTTTAAAATATCCTGCTTCTGAAACTGCACAGGGTTGGGTTTTTTTTTCCCTTTTCCCCATTTGTAATAACACAGGTGATAAATAATCTGAACTCTACTTCCACGGTTTATATTTCTATGCTTTAAAATCTTCATTTTCACTTGAAAATCCCTTGAATGCTTTAGTTCTACTATGGCTGTTGTTAGTTTTAAAACTCTGGTTATTTACATAGCAGTAGGTTAGAAAGACCTCCTATTATTTCCTTTGTTGAAAGTGTCAAGGATCAGCCTTTCAGTATGGGGCCTTTATGAGTTAGCATTTAAAGACAAATGAAAAAATCTATCTCCATGCAAAAAGAAAAATCATCAAGTAGGTACAAACATATTTATCATTAATGAACTTAAAATAAGAACAAACACCAACATACTCAATTTCGTTTATCCTCCATTCTGAGAATCTATTCCAGAGCCACATTTTAAGATGCCTCCCTTTCAATTATGTATGGCCAGATCTTGAAAGTGTTTACATGTATGTGTTATCTCCGTTCACAAGGGAACTGCCTGGACTAACGTGATTAAAGCAATGCTGGTGCCAAAGTGTTCACTGAACCAGTTCATATGTTAGGTCAGAAAGTACTCACGGACAGTGCTCAAGACCAAAAAAAAATCTAGGAGCAGTTTAAAAAAAATGAACATTTAGTGTGTGATGAGAAGAGAGATTTGCAGAGCTTATCCTTTGTACTTAGTGTGACTGTGCTTTCCCTTTCTTTTGCTAAAGTCATCTGGTATTTACCTCTGGTTTTCTCCCAGCAAGCTGCTCAGTTCTTTGACCTGTATAAGGCTATGATAATACTGTAACGTGGTTAATAATTGGTAAAGGCATTTTTAAGGCAGTACTGCAGTGATGACTTACAGGTAGGACTTGAATGAAGAAAATGGGAGATAAGCTGCAGGGAAGAAGTAGGTACAAAATAAAGGTACATTATGGAAAATATGAAAACTGCTTTACCCATTTTACTGCATTTCCTTCTGCTTTTTTTCTCTAATACTGGAAAATTTCCTTCCTCTCAAGTAAGTGCTCATCCTTTTTTAACACTGCTTTCTGGGCTGCAGCCTTTTATTTGTGAAACTGAAAATAATGATTTATCCAGTGCTTTTGCTGTGTTTGTCATTTCATTCAGGGATCATGGCTTCTGTGTGTCAACTCCATTTTGCTCTCCTTGTAATTCATACGCTTGGGAAGAGTTTTCTCTACTGTTGCATTGTGCATAGCAGATGTATTTTCTCATCCCTTTACCTCAGCACACTCACTACTTGAAAACTTGGGATTTCAGTTTGGTTTTTCAGAGTTTAATTTTTTTTTTTTTAATAACAAAGCCATGTAATTTGTCAAAATATTGTAAGACTTTACATTTAGAAGGGCATGTCACTGTGACTTCATTTGCAATCAGTAAAACAAACAAACAGTCACAGAAATCAAGCTTAATCCTTGAAATTTATCACATTGTGACCAGGACTGAAATTGGTCAGAGCTCAAACTTGGTGAAATCTCAGCCTCATTCAAATCCAGGTGAACAGTTCAAGACTGGAAATGTACTTGAGTCGCAGATTTGAACCCAGAGCAGAATCCTCACTTTCTTGAATGGATGGAAAAAGGAAAGAGCAGGTCTGAATACAAAATTCGACTTCCCCTTAGAACTATGGAGTCTTCAGAGCAGCTCCATAGGTTAACTGCAGGCTTTGTCGTTAAGGCATTTTCCAGCCTTTTCAATACACCTGCATTTCCCATGTGGCAAATTTCTCTTTCTCCTCTTGAGCTGTAGAGCTCATTTGTTGCATTACAGCTGTAAATCCCTTTTTATAGCATAAATTTCTGCTCTAAACTCACATATTTCCTTTCCAGTAAAAGCTCATCTCTATCCTTTTAAGTACAGTTAGTGATGCTGTCTTGATGAAGATCATGATGAAATGATGACCGTCAAGAATATTGACAGGTTTTCCCTTTATAAGCACCACTTATTACCCTTCTTTTGTAAGTCAGTTATTCTCCAGCTGTTTTATGGAAAAGATATGTTTTTCAGTGTTGGATGTTGTGTTGAATAAAAGGAAATAAAACAGGATATAATAGTAAAGAGAATAAAGGAGGAAAAAAATGCTGTGAGATCTTAATGCCTGGTGAGGTAAACTAGAATAGCAAATATTCATCCTTAAAAGGATATGTAAACCAGTAGTTTCTTAAAAAGATTTAGGTTTTAGGAGCATGAAATGTCAAAGTAGTTGTATCTGTGGCATAAAGCAGTTCAGAGCTGGTCACTCTAGATATCCCCAAAAGTGATACAAGTTATATTTATTTCTGTAGCTAGATGGCTGAAATCTTTACCCTAGGAGGGGTGAAGCTTCTGCTCTCCTTTAGGCATTCATAATTCACACTGATGTGAATAACTACAGCAGGAGTATTGCTTATGTAAACACTGTGCAAGCTACACCAAGGAAGTATCTCTACCCAAAGTCCGACAGACACAATCCAGATTTTACATTCACTGGCTCAGTCTTGAGCTCCTTTCACAACGGAAACTCCTGCTGCATTTATTTGCTAGAATGACATTTAAACAACCCAGATGATTTTTTTTCTCTCTAGTAGAACTTCTTTTCCTTCAGCCATACGCTTTGTCTATATATGCACTGCTTAACTAAAGCCTTCTCTGCTTATGGCCTCAGTACTTTGTGTGAATTCTTGGCAGCTTGAATCATTTGGAATGTGAAAAAATATACCCACCTCCTTTCCTCCTTACCAAAAATCCTCCTTGTGATCCAGACTGGCAGCAACTATGCCTCAAAGTAGAGTGATTAATAATTTGAATCACTGTTTTAATTACTATTTAATTTGGCAAAAGGAAATTCCTGACTTGAATTCCTGACATTTTCCATTCCCATGCTTTTGTTACTTCAGAAAAAAAAAAGTTGGATTCTCATTGATTAGTAAGCTAGTTTTCTAATCTAGCCTCTGCATTAAACTGTGTTTTCTTTTTGATAATCAGTAAGACACATTCTCTACATACACAAGCACTTACTTAACATGACATGTATTTATTCGGATTTCTAATGTTATATTTTATGATGCCAGAAAAAGGTAACATATTTCTTAGAGACAACTTCTTTTTTTGATTCCTTATTAGTGTTAAGCTACATTTAGGTGCAAATTGCAATCAAGTCTAATACAAACACTCAGAATAGTAAAGTAGTGTTTCATTAGCTGAATAAAATCAGGTTAAATTCCTAGCTGTAGTAATGAAAAGGCATGAGAAAACAAAATTTCCTTTTAAAATGTCACCTTATCTTCATGAACTCAATGATTCTTCCTGGGTTTTCCATCCTTCACAAAGTGAAAGGTAATTTCATTTTCAAGCTGGAGGAAACTGAGTTTATTCAGAAACTGGTGGTAACTTGAGTTTCTCAGCTTCTTGGCATCTCAGCTGTAAAGCACCTCTACCTGTGCACTGTTCACCTCTACAACTACCATGCTTTGTGTATCCGACTTACTGATGACCTTTTCAGAATTTCAGATGCAGTACTGAATTGGCTATTGGTATTAACAGGAAGACATGCAGGCTTGAAGACCACAGCTTAAGCACCCAGTGTTTAGTTTCTGATTTGCACCTATACTGCTGTGACCATGGGCAGTCCCATAGACTTGGCACAGAAATTTCCTTCAGTCCTTACTTCATTTAGACTTCACCTTTCCTTCTAGGAGCATTCCTAGTAGTCATTCAGTACTTATAGCCTTTCTTTTTGCAGGTATGCATCAGATACTTAGGAAGAAAGTGGTTGCACTACGCAAACTTGCAAGGTTAACTGGATGTATCTAGACAAATAAATCTGTGGAATACCATAGTTAAGATACAAGAGGCAAGTTTCATTTTCAGAACTGAGACTGTGTGGTGGTAAATCACACAGAGGGATGGATCACACCTAGGACTGAAGTCTTGATACTGTGGTAGCAATGTGCCTCCTCTGAGCCATGAAAAAACTGGCAGACAGCTCTGCAGCGTCTCCCAGCCTGAAGAAGTGGAAAGACCGCCAGGGAGCAGCTGCAAGGTACACAGGTGAAACTCCATCTCCATACCTTCCCCTCCTCAGAGGCGGCCAGGGTCTTTTACAGAAGACAGAAACAGTGCCAATGATTGTCTGTGGTTTGTTTATGCCACTAACAAAGATTATGGCGGTGATCTCAAAGTAGTAGTTTTTTAGTAGAAATTCAGGTTTACATAATATGATTTTATACAGTTTATATAGTTATTTGCAGCTTTTTTTGCGGCAGGGCCATTTCATGCTGTGGAAAAGCTCTCTTTTCTGACAGCATTTCCCAGTCAGACTTCTTGACAGCTTGCACGTAAACCACTTGCCCTCATCTACAAGCAGAAAGAGATTGGCAGAAGGGTGTTCTCTGTGAGAGGTACTTAACTGAGGAGCTGGCACCTCACCCTGAACTAAAATAGCCTCATAAACATGCTGAAAATATTTTCCTATTGCCCAAACTTCTCTGGGCAGGGACTTAGCATGAAGCTAAGGTCTGCACGAAAGGGTAGATTCTGTGATCTGTTAAGATCTGATCCCCCAAGCATACATATTTTAGTGGCAGCTGATGATGATCCTGCTGGTCATCTGCTTGGTTTGCCAGACTAGTTTCATAAGCAGATCAGGGATACTTAAAACTTTCAGATCAGTGCCTCAGTCTGGACAGAAAAAGAGATTTCTTACAAGTGAGTTCTTTCTGTTGAAGGGGCTGAGGCTATCAAATAATGAGTATACTCCCTACATAGGAAAAAAATGGTCCACATACCAAAGAGACAAAAATAAGAAGAAAGTTTGCCAGTGACCCTACCGTATTCCTACTGTACTCTGAACTGCAGCAAACACACTGTGATACTGGAGTTTGCTTTATAATTGTGATGGCAAGGCTGATAATGTAGTGGAAATAGATCACACTAGTAAAACACAATCTTTTTGTTTTGTCTAACAGATGTCTCGCAGAAAAAGCAGAGGTTTTCTTATGCTGACCTTAGAAGGTTGTAACTACATTTATAAACTACATGGATTAAAAGAAGTGGGCTGGTGTAACTCAGGCCTGTCAAAGACTGGGCTGGAGAGAAGGAGCAAATGGGTTTAACCATGGCTAAAACAAAGAATGTGTGGCATATACCTCACTGGTTTATACTAACAGGACTGGAAGTCCCTAATACCTTCTTTGAATACACCCTAGAACTGCTGTAACAGTCATATAATCTAAACTGGGATAGCAGCTAAGTACTTAAAAAAAACCCCAAACAAACAAACCAAAACAAAAATCCAACAAAGAAACCAAACCAACAACAGAAACACACATACAAAAATAAAATTGGAGAGAGATTTCTGCATGGGAGAATATAGCAGAGGTAACTAGTATATAAGATGTTATAAACAGGCCCGGTTCTCTAACTAATATTTATCCATATTACAAATGGTGGTGTGCAATCATTTATATTCACTAATACTCAGGATAACACCTTTTTAAATACACAGAGCTTTACAGCTGCCAGCCCAGTACTCCACATTAACAATACACTTACTGGCTTTCCAAAGCATTAAAGAAACGCTTCTAGCAGAAGAGCTTGCTTAAGTTATAGAATCATAGAATTGTCAGGGTTGGACTGGACCTCAAAGATGATCTAGTTCCAACCCCCCTGCCAATGGCAGGGACACCTCCCACTAGATCAGGTTGCTTAGAGCCCCATTGAGCCTGGTCTTAAAAATCTCCAAGGATGGGGCTTCCACCACCTCTCTGGGCAATCTGTTCCAGTGTCTCACCACCCTCACAGTGAAGAAATTCTTCCTAATGTCTAACCTGAATCTACCCACCTCTAGTTTTGATCCATTCCCTCCAGTCCTATCACTGCCCAACATCCTAAAAAGTCCCTCTCCAGCTTTCTTGTAGGCCCCCTTAAGATCCTGGAAGGCCACAATGACGTCTCCTTGGACTGAACAACCCCAACTCTCTCAGTCTATCCTCACAGGAGAGGTGCTCCAGCACCCTGATCATCCTCGTGGCCATTCTCTGGACACATTCCAGCACACCCATATCCTTCTTGTAATAGGGGCTCCAGAACTGGACACAGTACTCCAGATGGAGTCTCACGAGAGTGGAGTAGAGAGGGAGAATCACCTCCCTCGACTTGCTGGTCACACTTCTCTTGATGCAGCCCAATGCAGTTATTTGGTGTTAGAATCTGATGGCAGGTACCTGGAGTGCAGTAGGACCATGTCAATGTTACTTCACAAGTACTGGCAGTAACAGCAGGGTTTGTAAGATCCTGTTTTTCTTCCTCTAGTTGAAGAGCAGCCTATGAAACAGATTGCTGCTACAGTCACTGAAGTTCTGAAACCTGCTGGTATGTCCACAGTTGCAGAAATAATTCCTAGTGTTTAAACATAGTGCCTGCAATTAAAAAGGTAGGAATGGCTACATAGTCCAAGTGTATCACTGTGATCTCCCTTCTGGGAAATTTTAGGGGACATTTTGAGCCAGCTTCCAAAGTTGATTTTGCTAATGACTGAGATACCATGACCTTGGTGAAGCCATTTGCAGCTAGTTCCACAAAAGAGACATCAGTGTTTTGGTGCTTCATTGTTAGGCCAACTAACATGCAATGGGATCTTCAGCCTTAAGATGAGCACTGCAGCTTTCCTGCACAAAAGCCTGTGTGTTTTGGGGGCTGAAGGATGAGATCCTCAAAAAGCTTCAATCCAAGTGAGAAGCTACCTAAGCTGTGTTAAGGCCTTAACACTTAAAGTTTGCTAGATATCAGATTCCCAAGAGGAAGGATAGGAAGATGTCTTCAGTCATACTTCCACCATGAACTCTATCCTAGAAATTAAAGGCAGATCATTTTTACAGGAAAGAGGAATACACAGTGGGTGATAGATGGGTTTTCTGATTAATTGATGCATGTTTAAATACTGATTACTGAAAAACAGCAGTTCATTTCAAAGCTGTTACCAGAAGTTAAGAATGATACCCATGTGAAATTTTATCCAGACTTACAATATTTTGGAATATTAAACTAAGGTTGAACATTTAACAAATCCCTTTGTAGACACATAGGCAAGGCATTGCTCAGCGTTGACATATAGCATGACAGTCACCAGCATAACTCTGACAGTCCTGCAGGAATATCCAAAATCCAACAAAGAATTTTCCTCATGCTGATCAAGAATGAAATTGAAACAGATTCTGAACCACAGTTTGACAGCACAAACAATAAAAACAATTGACAGACACTGATTACCGTATGTAGTATGTTTGCGTTATGTTTGGAGAATCTGTTCAAGAGGAACAGCTATTTCACAGCTTTGATCTCACTTCTTGTTAGCACCTTGCAGTCTCCTAAAATCCTTGCTAAAAGTATTTAATTCATAGCTACCCTACAAAAAACAGACAAGGTGTTCTCTCACTGTTTGCAGAAAAATGCCACTGTAACATTTTACTAGCCCTAGGGTAAAATGGCTTACTCATCCCCACACAAGAAATCAAAACCAAACTCATCCCAACTACTAACAAAGCCTACAGAAGACAAACTTAACTACATTTCCCTGAAGACACTTGGGTATTACTCAGATTTCAGCAAGAGCTGGATGACTCTTTGAGGATTCAGACCTCTAATCCTTGCCCCTGAGGATTCTAAACCATTTCAAGGATTCTATGGGTTAATTTCCAGAAGATACTTTTGTCAAAAAAAACAAGTCTCCCCAGCCAGCTTTCCCCTTATGAATAACCACATGATACAAGACAGATAGAATCTGCTTCTACATTGGCATGGCAAGGCAAGAATACAACAGTGCTTCAGAAACTGCTGCTTGGTAAGCCACCCTTTGGAAGTTATAGCCCACTAGAAAAACAGCAAGGCAGTTATGTGGCTATGGAAATGTACTTGGAGATACAGTTGTTTGTTCCTCAATGTACTGTAATCCTGTTGACTCATCCTCTTGATAAAACATTGTTCTACAACAACCTGGATATGCCTTAATCAATCTTTGGCAGCACGGGGATAATATAATCCACAGGTGTCAGATAAGAACAAGTTGAACTGATAATTTTATGTATGAAATGTTCAATAAATATCACATTTCCTGCCTAAGTTTAATCAAGGCTGAAAGTTGAATCATTACACAGATAAAGGGTTATACATAAATCAAACAGCTGTATAGCCCAAAGGATTAAGTACTGGTGGTAAACTCCCACACACCTGCATGCACATGCATATAACATGTTATAGAAAACTGTTTGAATGGACCTTGATGGGAAAAGAAATCCACATGAAAGCTATGCTCTATTTGTTTTCTGAATCAACTAATTCCTTCATTAAAGGTACTCGTGTCAAACTCTTTTCTTAGTCTGCCCTGGACATACAGGTATCAAAAGTATTACATACACACAAAAGACACACAGAGACAAGCCATCTCCTAGCAATCTACACAGGTTTTTTTAAAGATGACTTCTAATCCCAATGTGACATCAACTTCCTCAGTGACCTTGGACATATCAGCTGAATGGTTCTTATATATCTACCTTGCATGGGATTGTGAGGGAAAATCAACACTTACCAAGTGCTCCACGGACTGTCACTGTTGCTAGTATTACACCTTCCTCCCTCATTCTAAGAACTGATTTTTCATTATTAAATAAAGACAGGAGTAAAGCCAGAGCATATGGCTCTTTATGGTAAAGCAGTCTTCATAAAACTGCATTTCACAGCTAGCATGTGACAGATGCACTCATCAAAACATGACTAACCTATATATTCACTTCCAAAAAAAAAAATCTTCATGACCTTGCTATATATAATCTTGTATTGGAAAGGATTTGAAACTTCTACTTATTTGCTTAAATGAACTTAACCTTTAAAAAAATTATCCCTGGCACCCAGCTGTTTCTGAAGGGAAAAAAAACCAACCTGACCTTCAGAAACTTTTTATAGAATTTAAACTCATGGAGACTGTAAGCTAGTTTATATTCTTAACATTTGTGTGATCATTTGGTTTTAATTTAGTTAAATATAAGTTTTCTCTTTTACAATGAATATATATGACAGTCTAAAAACTGGTGCTTTTTTTTTTTTTTACTTTGTGTACCATAATACCTGGTTGTCTAGTTTTCCTCAGTGCAAATATCAAACACAGCCCTTACTCAAAGTTCAGCAATAACATATGCTTGTATGTTAGCAGGTGAAGAGAGATAGTTATAATAGGAAATCTGGATAAAACAGAAAGAAATGGAGGTGAGCATTATCAGCAAAATCTTAAGAAATCAATTCCTTTCGCTGTTCTCTACAGAGTTTTCCTAAGGATTCACTCACACAGTTCACTATTTGTAATGTTTTAGAATCTGCAACAGACATTAAATTTGAACATTTTGACACCTAAAACCTGAATTCTGCTGCTCTCCCTAG
>JAAGNO010004271.1:0-10609 GCA_033439905.1 Ceryle rudis | reverse complement strand
AATGTTTTAGAATCTGCAACAGACATTAAATTTGAACATTTTGACACCTAAAACCTGAATTCTGCTGCTCTCCCTAGAAGATACTTTTTTTGTTAGCTACCACCAAGATAGGTACACCAGCCTCTCTGCCCAGAGCCTCAACAGCACTGCAGGATGCCACACCAAGCGAGAGCACAATGCCCCCTTCTTTCTCTTCACTGCAGCCCTACCGAATCTATGTAAATCTATACTGACCTTCTTACCCGTCCACTACTCCTAAGCTAGGCTGGGAAATGTGCGAGTTTGATGAGTTTCTGAATTTAGATTTTATATGTTCTGATGTGAATGGCATCAATTAGTGTTACTAATATCTCATTATCCAAACAAGGATCTATAAAGCCATAAAAATAAGATATTCATCACTGACATGTCATCACTTTTTCAAAAACCTTCCAAAGAAAGATAGACATTTAAGACAGCAGAATAAAGTCATTTAAATATTTCAATCAATAAAAGATGACGATTGGACTGGGCTAGACACCAGGTCCCCGAGAACCATGCCTTTTGTCACACAGGCACAATTGCACTGATGTGTTACTGAACAGTAGTAAATGTACCAGAACAGTAAGTGTCCATGACACAATCCGGGAGCTGGGTAAACTTAAAACCTTTATCTTTTATGACAGCAAAAGGAGTAACAGAAAATTAACAAGAATGAATGATTTCCTGAAGATTGGACTGTTAATGAAATATTTAAGGTGCTTGTGATGAGCCCCCTTAGCCATCAGAAAATGGCAACTGTTGAGTTGTGCGTTTTCACATGATCTGGAACAGATAACAATACTGTTATTTAATCATCATGAGCATGATAAGGCAGGAAAAAAACCAAACCAAAAAAAAAAAAAAAATCAGAAACCCTCAACATCTGTTTTCCCAATACCACTTGGCAGATGAGCAGATAGTAAGTGCATTTGCTGGAAGTGCTTATACTTAATGAATCACTAATGTTGCTAAGTTCAGTCTGCATCTCTCAGTGCAAGGAGAGAGAGAAAGGAAGAAGTAGTATCTAGAGGTTTTCCACTAGAAAGTCAATCTGGAAGTGTCCGCTTAGTTAGGTAGTTATTTGGCCATCAGTTCAGTGACGCCTGAAAAATATACTTGCTATTTATCACGAATGAATGGCAGCAAGGCAGAAGTGTCAGAAACGTCTTCGTGAACATGTAAGAAAGTCATCTTTACCAGAAATACCCACATGGAGAATACTCAACTCGGCACTTTCTTCAGTTTCTTGGCAAGATTTCAAACAACTTCTTCCAGGTCCCTTCAACACATCTGTTCCTGTTACCTTGAAGTGGGTGAAGTAGGCACTCCTTGTCAACACAGAACTCATGTTTTCTGCAGGTGTTAGCCAGACATGATGAACACGTGTATACCTCATGCAAGTGAAGTGAACTATGGCCCCCAACCATAAAAGCTGATGAAAAATCAGTTTCTGATGAATTTCAGATGATAACTTTTTTCCATAAAAGCAAAAGTCTGGAACGAAGACAAGTGTTTCAAAACCAACTGCTCTTCACACAAGCCACATTTATAATCCTCACAAAAAGAAACATTTGGCTCTGTTATTTGTGAGGACTGTCATCATGCCTTATCAGACTGTCCAATCAGTTCTGCTGATTGGGAGAGCAAAAAAATAATTTTGCTCAACAAACCTCGGCTGTGATGCAGCAATGTGTTCATTCTCTCATTCTGGGTGAGGTTTTCCTGTCACCAGTATTCTGTTTTATGCTCTACCATGCCTTTTTTTTTTCCTAAACCAGTGACCTGGTGTGATACTGTAAGCAAAAGATACCCACCTGCATGATTCTGTGCTGAACCAGTGCTCACTGAGCAGATAGTTCTGTTATGCAACTGGCAAGTCAGTGGCTGGGCAGCAACATCCCCCAAACCATTCTTGGATTCTCCAACAGCCACAGCAAGTTACAGAAAGGGGCCCATCTGCAGCCCATGTATACCTACAGATCAGGAAGCCCAGTTTCAACCCAGAAAAAACAATTCCTAATTTGAGGGGGGGTTTAAAGACTTTATTAGCCCCAGACCCTTAATTCTCAGTGTAGAGGCCCTATCACAAACTAAGTTTTGCCTTAACGAGATGTAAAGAGCCACAGCCCCTGCTCTTGGCTTCCTGTCTTTCAATAAATAATCAATCTCTTATGATGGGGATTCTTTCTGCATCTGAGAAACTTACAGCTTTGCATTAGGAAAATATATCAACATGGTTCATTGCACTAATTCAAGCAGCTGCTTAATTAAACCTATTGTTTTTTATTTTTTGCACATACGTCTTATGTTCATTTATAATCCAAAGGCGGCAATCATTCTTGTCCAGAATTTATGACAGAGATTGGCAGAGGGTCCTGGCCTAAGTGTCTGAGTAGAGTGATGCTCAGCTAGTACAAAACTCTAATTTATGCAATTTGAGGCACTGTGGAGAGATAGGCTAATGACAGAAGCGGTACCAGAACAAACATGTAAGCACAACACTTACCATCTGAAACCTGTACATCTGTTATTTTGCTAGGTAAGATACGTTGGTGAAAGTCTGGGCCATTTTCAAGAAAAACTGGATGCAGAATGGTCAGTGACATCCCCATATATCAGACAAAGTCTTTCTTGCTATCCTTCTGATAATGAAGGAACAGAATGAACCTAAGGGGGGAAAAAAACCCACTTTTCTACAAGTAAACAAAATAATTCTAATGCCTTGGAACAGTATTGCCAAATGACTGTCCTGGTTGGTCCTTTCTTCAGCTTCTGTGGTTTTGTTAAACAAAACAAACAAAAAAACAAACCCCACACCCCAAAACCCACATGGGGAAGAATGTGAGAATACCCTGACCTAACAAGGACCTTTCGACAGTTACTGTTCAATTTTTATCTGATTGGCTGCTACAGGGACAGTTAACATTTTTATAGCTAATCTGTTCTTTCCTCTCAATAATCTCCATCAAAATGTTGCTTATACTTAGCTCAGTAATAGCTCTGGCCAAAGAACATGCAGAAATAGCAAGGACAGTATAAGAATTCAGCAGTACTGAGGAAGACTCTAATCCTACTATATCTGGCAGCACAAATCTCTTATGTAACCTGTGATTTAGAGGACAGTTGGATCATCTGGGAACATTAATGTGTCCTTCTCAGTACATTAAACAACAATGGCAACTTTCCATTACAGATTTTTTTTGTTGTTGTTTTTCACAATGTCTAAGGAAAGGCATCTCATGCTAACAAGACATTTTCCGTATCAACAAGAATGCTTTTATATGACAATTTAATTATACTGAAGGTGTATATAAGTTTAAAACCTAACTTCAAGTGCTTCTCTGCTAAGATTGCCTTGGACTGTGGTGCATCTCAAAAGTGCCAAAGAGGGCTTGTGATCTAAATTTAAAGCAATAGTTCTTCAAAACAATGCTTGGAAAATGAGCTTTTCTGAAAGTTGACTGTTACATCAGCAAGTTTTACACATATCAGGAACCAAACCTCTCACAAGGCTAAGAAGGTTTGAGCGCTACAAATAGATCCCAAGCACGTACAAACCAATGCAACAACAAAACACTGTTTGTATCCTCTATCCAAAAAAAAAAAAAAAAAAGCCCTCCTTTTCCAACAAAAATACATTCTAACATGCAAAAGCAGCTGCCTAGCAATAGAGTACAGGTGCATAGAAGTTTTATTCACAAAATAATTATGAACAAAGGATCATATTATTTAAATCTCTGTTGTTCTTCAATCAGTTACAAAATGAGGTTAAGAGCTCACTCAGTGCTAATATTTACATTCAATTCATACCATGTGTTCAAGAATTACAGTCAGGCTTTTGAAGTAGAAATACTGGCAAGTTTAGGAAGACAAGAAGTCTTATTCACTGAATAAGAAAATTCAATCAGTCTTATAGAACACACTCTTAAAGGGTGAAGACTTCAAAGAACACTGGAGAATCCGCCACCTGAAATGGCCACACACTCCGCTGAGAAGCAATGACTACAAAACTTGGAAGCCAATTATAGACATTTTCTTTTCATCCATACAAAGATCGTGCCATAGAGATGTACACTAATACTGGAATTTCTTGATGCGTTTGGAAACAAGTGGCCACCACCATATGGAAATAACTTTGTAGGCCGACAGCTATCACCAGCTAGCCAATTCAATTGTTAAGGTAGGTGAAGCTTTCAAAATGAAAAGTAGCAGCACTTCTTTTGGGAGACCCTACCATCCCGACAAAGCTTCCTAGTTAATATAAAATGCTGAAAACAATTACCATTTTAGCAACTGCAGGTTGTCGACACATTCAGAACAAGAAACTTGGTAACAAATGCTCAACAATGGATAGTTAAAGGTGACAGGAAATGTCAGGCAACCCCCTTTAGAGGGCTACTTACAGTGCATCCACAGCATGGCAGAAGCTGGGAACACAGAGAATAACTATATCCCTGGTATTCTTTATTTTCTCCCACTAATGCACAGAAAGAGCAGTGATTTTTCAGTCTCCACTAGTCAGGCAGTTGTCTCAGTAATAGATAGGAGAACAAAAGGAAGCCTTAAAGAGAGTATCTATTCATAGGGGAATTCCCATTGATAGTTGTTCTGTTACAGTTAAAAAAAAAAAAAAAAAAATCGCAAAAACATTAGAGATTGACAAAAGGAGATTGCTGGAAGGAACAAACACTTAAACAGGTCTAGTTAAAGTCCCACCATGAATTAAGACTACCATTCTTTTCCCTTAAAATGCATGCACAGTGAACACTGACTACTCTCCCCAACAGAAATTGCTTTCTTAGGTAGAAATTAACCTAAGGACAAAAGAAATGCAAAGCCACGCTTGGCCTCTCATGTTCAGAGAGGTTTACTTCAAGTCTTACTTCAAACCAAAGCTGGAGAAGGCAGCCTGTTTTGATCTTTCAAGTTTGACATGCATATAAGCACTTAAATGATATAATTCAAGAACCAGTTTCAAACAAAGTATTTAAAAGCCAGAGTAACATAGAAAATGATGAGACTGAGACCTGGCATTAGAAATTGACGCTCATTATTTTATTGCCTTGGGCCACCAGATGCCATACGTAAAGCCTCCTTAGAGGCTAGCAAAGGAATAGCTCATCAGTCTTACTGCCAAAGTAAGAACTGGCAGAGTAACGCACTAGATCTCAGTAGTTTCACAATTTGTGATTTAACCAACCCTACTGTAAGCAGAAAAAACCAAAACCTCAACAGCACAATTGCATTGAAATATGAAGAGCAATACTTAAGAGGGGATAACATAATAGTTTGGGGTGAGAGTAATTATAAATACCTATAAGCATAGAACTAAATGAAGATACTTCTTTAATGAGGTGATACAAGCTCATATTTTATACATCTATAAAATATTACTATCAGACAAGCAGAAGACTTAATATACAGCACAAGAATAAATTGTTAATCTCAAAGATCTGTGTTATGATGGTAACATAGTTTCAACCTATCCACTATGATCTTCTTATTCACTTTGAACTGTATCAGTTACTGCAAACCATTATCTTTAAATATCAGTAAACATTAGTGCTAAACCAACAAATATCAAATATTATGTTCATTTCCAGAAACAATCAGGCTGCCTTTACCTCTCATCTCATTCCAAGTAAATGTATTACCTTCCAGAAAGTAAGTCACAATTTTAGAGAAAAGAACACAGAAGTTAAAGTTCATAAAAAGACTAGGCAATACAATTAGACAGAAGTTTGCTTGTAGTTCTTCGTATCCAAGACCTTCTTGCCACACATTGAGCAGATGCCTATAAGCACACAAGAAGTGTGTAAATTATTTTTCTTCAAAAACATAGTTGCTATGTTTTTGTAAAGATAATTTAAAAAAAAAAAAGTTGTTTAAGTGAGCTTTCATGGACAATCTATCTGTGCACTTTCTCACCAGCTATTGCCAATTCAGAAATAATTAATATGACTCCTGATACAAATTAGTATTTACAGCATATGTGTAATACTGCCACTTAAAGAAAAAGAAGCTCTGTTTAGAGCATTATGTTACACAACTCTGCCTGAAGGCTCTGTAGTTCACTGGAGTACTGGAAGAGAGCCAGAAAAAGCTCCCATCTGGCAAACAGTTAAAAAGGGTGTCTTATTAGACTTTTGAAGTCCTGTAGACAAACAGAGGCCCAAGATGGACTGAAAATAGCTAGTCTTAAGAAAATACAGTCACAAACAAACTGACTGCTAAATGGAAGATTGACAGGTGGGGAGTTTCAGACAATTGAGAAAGTTGAGAATAATATAATTTAATGGAATTAAGCCATTTGTAGAGTAGTAGTAGTGAGAAAAAATGGACACCAAGAATACTTGAGTTGAAGATGACCACTGATGTTCCAGAGGTGTTTGACCTAAGCCCCAAGAGTGGCAAGTCAGAAAACTAGAGCTGCAAAAAGTACACAAGTTCAGTGGGGGAAGAGGGGCAGGTTATCTCAATGTTTTCCTCTTCTTCTAAAGCAGGAAGGGGATAAATCTTTTGTCTGTTAGGCCTACACCTGGTTTTACGAGACCATTCATCAGCAGACAAAAAAAAAAAAAAGTCAATCGCAGGCTTTCACATATTGACATCATGTGACTGGACACGTACCTAAGAGTGCATTAGGAAATAGAACAGCAGGAAATATATCACACAATTAACTTTGGAGAGCAAAATCCAGCCCACAGACTGTTCACTTCAGGTCTAAATTGAAGGGCAATTAACTTTAGATTGCCTCTCAACTTCAGAGATGAGAAACAGTTGAAGCACTAAGCCATATGACTGCATTTGCTTCAAGAAACTTGCCACAAACATGCCTTTGATGGTCATAACTAGAATCTACAGCATGTAAGAGTTTTGAATTTTATGAGGAAGCCAGATTCAAACTAGAAGGATACACAAGCAAAGAAGCCCACCCAAACCACTATTAGGTTTTAGAGAACAAGGTTCCACCATATGGGATTCAGACAGCCATCTGGTGAGCATCTAGCAACTAGAAAAGACAATCCTCCTACAGCAGGCTGCTAAACCACTGACTCAAGTGAAGTGGTGCACATTTACAGAATAATTAAAAAGTCACTTCATAAACAAAACTTAGGACTGGTTAGTTGTAGCTGTACATATAGCAATGGTTTCAGCCCATGTCTGTGTGCTACGTGGATTCCTGGGTACAACTGATCTAACTGAGTTCACATTGCATTTTTTCTCCTCCCGGAATTAAAAGGTTGAACCCTTTTGCTTATCTGGTCAAAAATCACAAGACTAGTAAAAATTTTATATGCTTAAAGATCTCCATTAAATTTGCTTGAAATAGATTTTTTTTTTTCTTCCCCCACTCAGGAATTTCTGAACATTTTTTAACAATACTGAAGATTTATCATGAATATGGGAGATAGAAAGCTTCCAGGTATCAGCAGAATTTCAGTGCAGTAATTCATACACAACTCGTAACTACAGAAAGATTTTATATATCATGTACTGCACAGTTTAATATCTTGCTTTCTAGGGACAATGCTTATATACTTTTTTCATTCTTCAGGTTCACCTTAAGGCAAGCTTGACTTACAATGCATCAAGCCTGTTCACCACTGGACCCTTTCAATATCTTATGTTAAGCCACTGAATGCATAAGAACACCTGTAGGCACAAAGGCAACTGCGAGCATAACTTGCCTTCAGAGATACTTTCTTAATTGCTGTTACAACTCAATTTATTTTTTTCTTTTTGCCTTTTATTTCCCGGGTATTCTACTTCTAGTTAAGCTAGCCTATTGCTTTACCAAGATCAGAACTTGGATTTTTGCTTGTTTTGTGGTGGGTTTTTTGGGGGGGTGGATGGGTCTGGCGTGCCTGGGTTTTGTTTTGGGACAGGCGATGTTTGTTTCTTGGGTGGGTTATGGTTTGGGGTTTTTTTTTTTGAGATCACTAATTTGAGTTTTAGATTTAGCAATTACAGAAAAGGGAGAGAGGAGAAGGGAGTACAAAATGGACTGCAACAAGCAATTGAGTTTTACAGAATCTAATTTTTTTAAAAACTCAGAAAAATCAAACTTGCTAGATGAATTTTCTATGCAATTGCCAAGATCAAGCTTACAGTTCTTCTCCCAGTTCTGCTGCTTTAGATACCAGAAATATTCCAAAAGCAGAATCATAGGATGATTTAGGTTGGAAAGGATCTCCAACAGTCTCTAGTCCTGTCCTTGCTTGTCTCAAAACACAGCCAACTTGGATGAGGCCATCTCAAGTCAAGCTCTGAATACCTCCTCTAGAGGTTGCAGGTTGTCCCTGTTACTATAACATTTGACCACCCTCACGGTGAAAATTGCTTTCCTCACGTTTAATGAGAATTTTCCACACTCTAACCTCTGTACGTTATCTCTAATACTGTGCACCTCAGAAGAGTCTGTCCCCATCTTCTCTATGCCTTCCTATCAGCAGTTGAAGATAGCAACTATATCTCATTTTAGCCTTCTCTTTGTAAGGCAAAACAAATTCCAGAGTTTTACTTGCTCTCTAATTTCAAACTAAACTGGGTTAATTTGGCACTTAAAGAAACACACCTTTTTTATAAGCACATCCTTGACAATAATGAGATCCTGGCTGATGGACAGAACTCTTACAAATCCGACATATTGCAAATTTGTTCTTTCCATAAGGATCAAACCTAGGAAAAAGGAAAAGTAATTTATTTATACATCTTGAAATACAGTATTTCCCTTGCCTCATCCTAAAAAGTCTAAGCCAGAAAGCACAGACAGAAACTACAACAAAAACTGTAACTTAAAAAAGGGACGTACATTGTTTATATCTCATAGCCTGCCCAGTCTACTGAACAACTCCCACTTTCCCCATTAAGAGAGGTTTTTTGCATTAAGTTTTTGTCCACAACAAAAGGAGAACTAAAAATGTGCCTTTTTATTAAGATACGAGACTATTTTGAATGTAAACACCTTCCAGCAGCACCCTGACCCCTTGCATGACAGAACATCCCCCACATGGTATGGAAGTGCTCAAGAGATTGTTCTGGCAATTTTAGCACAGAAAATAAGCCTTCCTGGCTCCTTTCTTAACAAAAGCATCAAACCCTATCAACTCTGATGAGAACTGCAGTAAAATAGTTGCCCATGATCTACGATTCAGCAGTAAGCACCCATAAAGTTATTTATGGATATACTTTTACTACTAGTCAAAAGTCATAATCCCCACAAATTTTTCTTTCTTTTTTTTTTTTTTAAGTGTATTTTGGACAAGTTTTGAGCATTTGCCCAGATATGCACGAAAAAAGGCACCAGTTACAGCCAACTGACATTTTCAGCCAAAATCAGCATTAAATACTTACCTTGCCTTCTTTGATGTCAATGCCTTGTTTTCATTTAACTTGCGGCCACCACTTTCTACAAAAAGAATAAAACCATAAAGGCATTAAATTTCCCCGTTCCAAGCAAACTTAAATAAGTGTAGTTTACAGCCTTCACACATGTGTAAATAAAGTCACAAAGAGAGATGAAACATATAGAACAGCATTAAAGCACAGGGCAACACAACACTTTATGCTGCGCTCTGTTTGAGTATTGTCATTCCATAGAATTATAGGGGTTAGAAGGGACCTTTGGAGATCATCTCCTCCAACCGCCCTGCCACAGGAGGATCACCCGGGGAAGGTCACACAGGAACAGATCCAGGTGGACTTTGAAAGTCTCCAGAGAAGGAAACTCCACAACCTCCCTGGGCAGCCTGTTCCAGTGCTCTGTCACCCTCAGTAGTTTCTCTCCTGTTGAGGTGGAACTTCCTATGTTCGAGCTCAGACCCATTACTCCATACAAGGGAAAACAAAACAAGTTCAATACTAAAAAGCTCAGGGCAAATAAACTGCCAATTAAATTAGCATGGTAGAGTAAACACAGGAGTTAAAAACTAACCTGATTAAACATTTCAAACTTTAGCCTTAAGACCATAAAATGGGTGCCCAACAGGCTTCAAGACACCTGAAAAACAAGTGTTTAACCTCCCCACGGTTACCTGTAGTGTTTCTTGCACCATCTTTCCACGTATCGGGGGTGATTACCGTACCGAGTTTCTTCTCACCTACGTCAGGAAACATTACAAAGGAAAAAATTAAAGCTACACTGCGTTAATAATCACAACAAACGCTGCCTGCTAGAGAGTGACAGCTCACAGACAGGCATTCCCGGAACCGCCACCTAGAGCCCCCCTGTACAGCCCAGGACTCGTAGCTGCTGCTGAGCTGAGGGAACCCCCAAGGGCGACACCCCTGCCTGCACGCCCCCCCCGCACCCTCCGCGCCCACCACAGCGGCCTCTACCCCCCCCACCACCACAACAATACCAAACGCCCACTCCCCCTCCCCCCCTTTACTAACGCATTTTGACCTCCCCTTCCTTGCCTCAATTCCCAAATAGCCCTTGGAGCAATACTGAAACTGTAGAAATATTTTATGTCATCCACTTATGGTAATAAATGTTGGAGATGTTAAAAGAGAATAGTACCCTCTCTGGAGCATGCTATTGCACCAGAGAGAGGAGTCTGGCTCCTCTCTGTTTTATTAAATT
>JAAGNO010004270.1:0-93166 GCA_033439905.1 Ceryle rudis | reverse complement strand
CTGGGAGCACTGGGAGCACTGGGAGCACTGGGAGGCACTGGGAGGTACTGGGAGGCACCGGGCGGGCGGAGGGGGCAGCTTCGCCCGGTACGGGGACACCTGGGAGCACGGGGCGGCCTCGGGCGGCAGCCGGCGGCGCGGGGCGGGGGCGGCCCAGGCGGCGGGTTGCCCGGTGCAGGAGCAGGACGAGCCCCCCCTCCAGCAGCGCGCAGCCGGCCTGCAGCCCCAGAGCGGCCAGCGACAGCGCCAGACTGACCCGGCACCGCCCCGGCCGGCACCGCAGGGAGAAGCCCCGGGTGTGGGGTTCGCGGGGAGCCAGGGGTGGGGAGGCCGGATCGGGGCTCGTGGGGTCCGCCGGCGGCGGGATGGGAGACGTCGGGAGCAGGACGGTGCCGGCAGGGCTGGGAGTGTGCTGAGTGGCAGTGAGAGGGGGCTGCGTGCCGGCCGTGGACAAGCCCCACTCAGCAGCAGCGTCCCACTCCGTGCTGGGCTCAGAAGCGTGGTGGGACGGGGAGCGTGAGGCCAGGGGGACCACCCCCGGCGCAGCATCCCTGGGGGGTGGCCAGAGTGCCGGGGGGGTGGCTGACACAAGTGAGGTGCTGGGTGTCCCCCATGAGATAGCAGCTGGGCTCTCTGCGGACACCAGAAGAGCAGGCAGCACTTCCCTGGTGGTGGCTGACAGAGAGCTGGTTGGCAGCACAGCTGGGGGTGCAGTGGTGGTGGAGGGCTCTGGCAGCACAGCTCGGGGTGCAGTGGTGGTGGAGGGCTCTGGCAGCACAGCTGGTGATGAGGTGGTGGCTTCAGGTGGCACAACTGATGATGCGGTGGTGGCTTCAGGTGGCACAACTGATGATGGGGTGGTGATGGAAGCCTTGGGCAGCACAGTTGGTAGTGGTGTGTTGATGAACACCCTGGGCACCACAGTTGGTGATGGGGTGTTGATAGAGGTCTTGGGCAGCATCAGTGGTGATGGGGTGGTGGTGGAGGCCTGTGGTAGCACAGTTGATGATGGGGTGGTGATGGCAGCCTTAGATGGCATGGTTGATGATGGAGCAGTGACAAAGGCCTCCACTGGCATAATTGGCAACATGGCAGAGGTAGCCACAGGTGACAGCATAGTTGGCACTGCAGTGGGCAAGGCTCCAGATGACAGCAAGAATGACATCCCTTGTGATGATGTGGAGGTGAACGGCAGAGATGGGATAAAAGAAGCTGAAAGAGGCAGAGTAGCTGGGCAAATTAAGTGGTCATCCCTCAGCGATGTCACTGCTTGCCCTGCCAGGGAGGGTGGACTCTTGCATGACACTTGGGTGGACAATTTGACCTTCTTACTGTTGCCCAGGATCCAGCTGTGCAAGTAGCAGAGGTTGCAGTCACATCTCCATGGGTTTCTACTCAGATACACCGAGCTGAGCTTCTTCAGGGGGTCCAGAAGCCCTTGGGGGACACTCTTCAGCTGGTTCTTCTGAAGGTTGAGGATTCTGAGATTTGGAAGAGAAGCGAAGACCTCACCATCCAGAGCAGACAGCTGATTTGTGTCCAAATGGAGGTCTAAGAGCTTGCTGAGCCCAGTGAAAGCTCCTCTTGGTAGGGCTGCTAGATGGTTGTGGGACAAGATGAGTTTGCCAAGAGATGTGAGGTTGGCAAAGATGCTGTCTGGAAGTGTGGCCAAACCGTTCCTGCCCAGGTCCAGCTCTCGCAGGTGTGGCATGGTGTCAAAAAGGCAGCAGGGGAGCTCCATGATGTGGTTTGAACCCAGAGTCAGCAGCTTCAATTTATTTAAACCAAAAAAGCCCTGAGGTGGGAGAACCCTGATGAGATTGTTGTCCAAGAGGAGTTTCTCCAGGTGAGGCAGGTTCCTCAGGAGCATGGGTGGCAGTGCCCTGAGCCTGTTCCTCTGGAGGCTGAGCTCCAGCAGCCCTGGCTGACTGTCTAGCAGCCCCTCCGGGAGGTCCTGCAACTCATTCTCATACAGCCGGATGACTTGCAGCTGGGGCAGTTTGCTAAAGACACCCCCAGGAAGAGTCGTGATCCTGTTTCTAGCCAGGTCCAAAAATGTTAGATTGACAAGAGAATCAAAAATGCCTTCTGGAAGAGAAGAGATTTCATTGATGTGCAGGGAGAGCTCTCCCAGGTTTTCCAGCCCATTGAACAGGCCTTTGGGGAGGTATCTGAGGTGATTGTCTCTCAGCTCCAGCCTCTGCAGGCTTGGGAGGTTTTGGAAAGTGCCCACAGATAGTTCTTCTAATGAGGCACCAGAGATGTCCAAGTCCGTCAGCTTGTTCAAATTATCAAAGGCCCCAGGTTCAACTGTATTGATCTTGTTGCCAATAAACAAAATCTTGACCAAGTTGGGCATGTACCTGAAAGCACCTTTCCTTATAGCAGTGATGCTGGTTTGCACAAAGATCATCTCAGAAATGAAGGACTTAGCAATCTTCGGGATCTCTTTGATGTCATTTTTTGTCCCTCTGTAGACCTCCTGGTAGTCTTTGGGCATTTCATATTGATCTTCACCCAGGATTTGATCTTGGCATTTATGAGGATGGAAGGAGAGGAAGAAAAGGAAAAGGAAAAGGGAATGCTGGTACATTTTCCTGAAAAACAGGTTTCAAAAAACAGTTATGAAAAACAAAGCCACTCTGTCCGCAGCTCATGAACTGTGGTACCATGCTGTCATTCAGCTCTCAGGCCTCTTCTATTCACATAACTCTTTTTACGAGACAGAGAGAGACTGTACGAGCCAACATACTCTGCATTTACAAGACTTCACTGCCATTGATACTGAAGGATGGGAGAGTGAGCAGGCTCGTGGCTTGGCTCTGGGAGACACTCCAGGAGGGACAGGGGCTGGACAGTGTGTTCTCTGTCCCTCCTTATTCCATGTTTGGGCTGTAGGCTCAGCATCGGTCTGGGTGAAGAAGACAAAATGTTGCTGCCCATTAGCACTGCCCCAGTGGGTCCAGTTACTCAGCAGGGCAACAGCCAATTCCTGCAACAACAGAAGCAGTCAGCCCTGTGCTTGCTAATGAGGGATCAGCAAGGTTCCCAGGAGCCAGCCAAAATCAGGAGACCTTGTTTACTCAGAATTTCCACACTCTGCTGGGTGGACTTGCTATTTCATTGGTGCTTCTCTTAGTTCAAGGGAGTAATTTAAAAAATGGCTTCTGACCATCTCCTTTTCAGTGTGCTTGCTAATCACATCATATTTTGGACTTGGTTATGCAGCTCTGTCAGATAGAACTTATTAACTTGTGAGCAGCAACCAACCTTTAGAGCAAGGCTATGAAACGTCCACAGATGAACTTTTTAATACCTAACATTTAGGGCTCTTACCTGCAGTTAGGAAGCAAAGTCACAGATGACACCCACTGGTAGCCACATAAAGCCCACCACTTCTATAGAGTCATTTGGAAACACTCAGACAGCAGCTGGGGTTTAGAGGCTGTGAGTATTGTACTCAGACTGTAGTTTCCAGCTTGTGATTCATAACCCCAGGTGGGAGCAGGGGAAAAGGCTGTAGGTTGCCTCTCGGGTGTCCATCAACACTAACCATGCGAAAAACTTATGCTGGGAGGGTAACTTTGCTATGAAGAATTATTTTGAAAAAAAAGTAAATGTTGAGAGGTCAACAAATACAGGAGGCTGAAAGCCACTGGGTTTGAAGAGAAACCAATGGGAGGTGAGGTATGTGCCCACTGCCCCACAGGGTTCCCCAGGGCAGAAGCATCTTCTTTTCAGGGAGACTCGGGTGCCAGAGCTGGGGGTGCAGCTGCAACAGTGCCTGTTTCAGCTGCAGAGCCAGTGCAATGGCTTAAATGTGCACGTGGGATTGGCTGGACAAAGTGCATGGGGATGAAAATAAATAATTCTAAACTTTTAAAAACCTCCCTCACCCCATTTGGCTGTGGTGGACCTCAGTGTGGTCCCTTGCGTGTCCCACTCTCCAGTAGCACAAGGACACAAAGAGATGGCCCCAGCTTAAGGTGCTGCAGCCTCTCCTGCTCCTTGCTGTAAGGAAATGATCAGCTGCTGCCCAGAGCTGCCCCATCCGGCACATTTTAAAGAGCAAAACAAGCATTTTGCATCACTTACTTGGCAGAGTGCTTGCAAACGAGTCCAGCCACCGGAGCGAGCTGAGCCATGAAAGGGGTGAGGCCACCAGACAAGGGTCCCATCACCTGTCAAGCTCTTTATCCATGGCCCAGGCACAGGGCTGGGTCTTGCATGAGGTCAGGGCACAGGTCTGCATGGGGAGATAAGAGGTGGATGGGGAGCAGGCAATGGAGCTGTGACCTTGGAGTGAGAGGCCATTGGAGAAACCCCTCAGAGAGCATGCAGGCACGTACTCTGCAAGCTGCTCCCACTTGACAAGTCACATCCAGGGAAATCTGAAGATCCAGTACAGCCTGTTTCGTAGTCAATGGTCTCTACAGTCCCGTATCTCCTCCAGTGTAACCAAAGAGCTTCACAGGCACCATGCCCACCAACACAACAGAAAGCAGTTTTCCTATTTAAACCTTTTCCTATTAAAAATATTCATCTGTTTCCTTCCTCAGGAACTGGTTTATGTAGTTAAAGGTGCTGCTCTGAAGCCATTTGTTTAAGTTTACAAACAGGATTAATGTCTGTGGCCAGACAGATACACTCACACCCGGGCTCTGGGCTCAGCCCCACAGCTCGCCAGCTGCAGGGCAGGGTGTTGTGCTCCACTCCACTAAAGGCCCTCCCGCGGAAACACCCAGAGCACCTGGCTGGTGCAGGCCATCCTGTGAGAAGAAACACCCTGTTTGATGCAAAGACTTAAATGACAAAACATCCACTGCTTCCCAATGGATAATTGCACTAATTGCATTTAAACATTCCTTCTGTTTCCACTTGATCTTATTAAGGCACAGCTTGTGCTTGCTGGGCTTCATTACACCTTTCCTGGCAAATTTAAAATTACTCAAACTATGGCACATTTTCAACAGCCTTACCCCTTTCCGATGTCGATGTTGTACATGTCCAGGTCCCCACTTGGTGCCAGGCTGCTGCAGACGCTGCAGGGTGGCAGGAGCCAGGGTGCACGAGGGGACAGAGCTCACAGCAGGAGTCAGACCAGCTTCCCCAGAGTGTGCTGTGGCAGGCATGCCAGGGTTTGTGCCAGCTGCTGCATCTCTGGTCCAGCCTTGGAGGTGTCCATGCCAGCATCACTGAGAGATGGCTGCAGCATGGTGGCAGTCCCCTGTGTGGGAGAGGTGGCAGCGTGGCTGTGCAGGACCATCTGCCTCTCGAGCATGGGGCTGGAAGTCCAGAGCATGGCTGGGGTCACAGCCCACTGCTGGGACAGGTCAGGCTAACATAACACGGAGCTTCCACTCTGCTCCCTGGGCCTCAGGCTGGGCAGCAGTGGGGAAGGGGCAGGCAGGAGACACACAGCTCAACAGCAAAACCGTTGCAGCCCCGGGTGAGGACCCCAGCTCCCCTGTCGCTGCAGGCAGGGCCAGGGAGGTTGGCTTGGAGGAGGGTGGCCAGGCACAGGCAGTGCTCTCCCAGCTCTGCATGGCCCAGGAGAGCCCCTGTCCCAGTGGCCGCAAGATGGTGCAGGAACATCACATCTCTCTGCTGAAGGGCTCTGTTAGCAAGGGCTGCCTGCAGCCTGCTGGGCCTTTGCCTTGCACGTGTGCACACGGGTGTGGACCATGAACACACTCACACACATGTGCATGCACCTATGAAGCCACACATACTTGCTCTCTTAAGGAAGCACCCAGCCTGGTCCCCGCTGGGACTGCGCTCCCCATCTTTCTCCACAGGTCCCTGAGCCAATCTGGGGCAGACTGCAGCTGCAGGCCAAGCCCAGGCAGAGCAGGTAGGGGACCTGCCAGTGCACAGCCCTGGGCTGGAGCCCACCCTGCAGCCAGGCAGCCTGTGCCCCTTGATGGGCAGTGGGCAGCACTCACCCACAGCTCCCTTGGATGCCCCACACCGAATGTGTGCCCTGGGGGTTATCGCCAGGCTGCAGCTGGGTCTCTCCACTGCTGAGGGAAGCAGGGCGGGAGCTGTAGTGGGCGGAGATGAGCATGCCAGAGAGCAGCACCTACCCACTGCCAGGCACCTGCACCCAAGCCACACCACACACAGCCCCAGCCAAGTCCTCATTGGACAACAGTGCCCTTCACCACTTCCCCCAGATACACAAGCAGAGGTGGGGGAACAGTGTTTCCTCTCTCTGCCGTGGGAACTCGCTGTACAGAAATAATATATATGTTTTAATTACATTTGAAATACACAGAAAACACATAGCATAAAGAATAAATACCACCAGGCCAGCACCTGCTCGGTGCTGGCTGGTGATCGTGGTAGGGATAGCGGAGCAAGATGGGGTGCTGGCTCCCGGTCTGGTTCAGAGGTTGCCAACACAAAAGCAGAGCAGAAGCAAGTGTCTGCCTGAGCTCTAGGGTGAAGCGGGGAGACCTGGTGATGTGGCCTTGTCCCCGCTTTGCACCGTGACAAGGACGCTGACCTGCAGCGTGCCACAGTGGGAGTGGAGCACCCAGGTGCCCTGGTACAGTGGCCTTGATCCCACTTCCTGCCCGGGAGGAGGAGGAGGGAGGTGAAGGCTGAGTTGCTGACAGCTCGTGGCATTGCAGGCCACCCTCACGGTGCCTTCAGGGTTGCTGTAGGTACACTGCACTGGAGCATCCTTCCCTGGCTCCCTGTCCCAACCCTCCTCTTGAGGGTCACTGGCTGCTTCAGGACACTCCAGCTGCACCCGGGGGACCTCCAGCAGGGACTGTCCCTGAAGGGTTGCCGGGCTGGCACAGGAGGCTTGCGCATGAGTGAGGGGCTCAGCAAAGCTCTGAAGCCAGCCCAGGAGATAGGCCAGGTGGCAGTCACAGGCCCAGGGGTTGTCAGCCAGCCCCACTCGCACCAGCTCCTCGTTGGCATCGAAGAGCCCCGGGAGCAGGCGGGACAGGCGGTTGTGGTCCAGTGCCAGGGCAGTGAGGAGGGGCATCCCAGCCAGCAGCCCAGCCGGCAGGCTGGAGAGGTTGTTGTGGCTCATCTGCAGCGTGACCAGCCCTGCCAGCCCCTGGAAAACCCCGTCAGTGAGGTGGACCATGGCGTTGTGTGAGAGCACCAGGGTCTGCAGCGCCGACAGGTTGGTGAAGAGCCCCTGGGACAGTGTCTCCAGCCGGTTTCGAGCCAGCGAGAGGTGGAGGAGGCAAGGGGTGCTGCTGAAGAGGGTGGTGGGCAGGGTGGCCAGGCGGTTGCCCTCCAGGCTGAGGACGGTGAGGTTGGGGAGACCAGCAAAGATGTCAGGGGCCAGGCTGCTCAGGGCGTTGTGCTGCAGCTGCAGCCGCTGCAGCCCCCCCAGCCCGGCAAAGACAGCAGCCGGCAGCTCCTCCAGCCGGTTACCGTCCAGGTGGAGCTCAGCCAGCCGGCCCAGCGTCCCGAAAGCACTGGAGGGCACCTGCACCAGCAGATTGTCACTGAGCTTGAGGAGGCGGAGGGCAGTGAGGGGGGCCAGCAGCCCGGCCGGCAGCTCAGCCAGCATGTTCTGCGAGAGGTCCAGGGTCTGGAGGCGCCGGAGCGGGCGGAAGATGCCGGGGGGCAGCGCCGCGATCTTGTTCCCCGGCAAGCGCAGGTCCTGCAGGCGGCAGGTGGTGGCAAAGAGCCCCGGCTGCAGGGACTGGATAGCATTGGCACCCAGGGAGAGCTTGCTGAGGCTGGGCAGCCCCACCAGCACCCCCGGGCTAACTGCTGGCAAGGGATTGCCCGACACCTCCAGCTCGGTGAGGCTGGGCAGCCCCCGAAAGGCACCGGCCTCCAGCTCCTGGATGTCGTTGTTGAGGAAGAGCAGTTTGGTGAGGGTGGTGCTGGAGCCCAGGGCTCCACTGCGGATGCTGCTCAGGGCCGTCTCCACGAAGAAGAGCTGGGTGGCATTCCCTGGCAGGCCTGCCGGGATTTCTCGCATCCTCTCCTCTGAGCAGAAGACTTTGGAGGTATCATAGCACTGGCAGGTGGGGGGGCAGGGTGTGGGCAGCCCCCCGACTATGAGGTGCCCCAGCAGCATGTAGAGCACCAACCTGCACTGGAGAAGGAGATGAGCCTCATCCCCTGCCTCAGCAAGGCAGAAACCTGCACCCACAGGCGGGCACTGCTGGGGAAACAGCTTCTGCAGCCAGAAATGCAGAGGGAGCAAGCTCTGGAGCACCGACAGGGCGGGCAGCTGCCCCAGACATGGGACAGCACTCCAGCCCTGGCTGCCCACACCACCCCAGCATTTCGCTTGGGGGGAATGGGGAGTGCTTCCCTCTCAGATCTCTCCCTGTGCGGTTGGTCAGGGCTCTTCCCCCGCACTGCAGCCCCCCCTCCAGCCCACCCTGTGACAACCAGGGTGGTGCCACCCTTGCCAAAGGTCCCTACATCCTGCAGAGCAGCGGCCAAGGGTGGAACCCCTGTGGTCCCATGGGGGTCGTGGGAGCTAGTACTTCTTTCTCTGCAAGCAACCAGAGCAGCATGAAACCTGCCCAAGGGATACCCAAATTGACCAAAGACCTGTTCCCAGCCCCCAGGAAGCACTTTCTGAGGCAGTGTCCTCCAGACCTCTGCTGCTGGGATCCCTACTTGGGATACATGCCAGTGCTGCCACATGATGGGGGATGCTGCCCACCCCACAGCAATGCCCACCTGCAGGCACCCCACACAAGGGGGGCTATCCTGGATTTATGATGGTGCTCAAGAGCAGTGTTGGGCTTGATCTTGGTCTTTCCTTGCCATCATCTCACTTGTTTTCACCAGAGCCAACAGCGGCTCCCACCCATCCCTCCCCCCCCCCCACTACCCACGCGGTGTGGCCACCACTTACCGAGGGTGGCATCATGGAAAGTGCCACCAAGCCTGTGTCAGGCCTGCAGGGACGCTGCTTGCTGAGATGGGACAATGTTTTCTGGGGCGGATGGGAAGCTGGCCGGCGAACTGTTCCTGCTGGGGCGGAGCTGCCCCTTGTTGCTTATCAGCAACAACAACCCGTGTCCTTGGACCGCTTTAAAAAATAGCCCAGCCCCAAGGGGACTGGAGGTGAGGCCAGAGGCAGCTGACAACAAGCATCCTGGCAGGGAAAGTGGTCCCAGCCCCAAACGTCCACTAGCTTGGGGAAAGTGGCAGGGCACTGCTGTCACAAGTGGCACCAGTCCCACACCAGGGTCAGCATGCTTGCTTCCAGCAGTCCCCCACAAGACGCTCCCTGGACTTTATAAAATCTCACTAGGAAATGGTGCTAGCAAACATCTCTTGCGTGGGGAGACCAGGAAGAACTTAGCATGGCAAGGCAACGCTGTGGGGAGGTGACCACCCTGGGACCATCATGTTCAGATACACCAGGTATTTTCCAACCCATGATGTGCACCCAGACAGTGGTGGGATGACCAAAGGGACCCGTGGACCAGCTGGACTCCCTGGGAGCTTGCAACCTGCCCAGGGGAGCAGCCTTAAGGGCTGCCTTGCAAAAGCCTGTGTGGGGAGGGGCTGGGGTGGCAACAGTTATGGAGACACCCCCAGGGGCAGGAGCATTCAGCCAGACTGATGGTGCTGCACTGAGAAACTCAGCTGACACAAGCCAGCAGCAGCCAGCTCTGAAGGGAGCCAGGCAAGGTCCCCACCACCCTGGGCTGCTGTTGGGTAAACCCTCAGGGCCCTGCCCCAGGGACTGGATTGAGCAGGAGGCAGTCAGGGTCACCTTTGAGAAGCTTACTGAGGGCTCAGCTCACCCTCCAAAAGCCATCCCACTGCTGTTGGATGGCTGAGCCCTCCTTGGTCCCTCACTGCTGATTGGAGCCCAGAAACCAGCACAGGCTCTGCAGCCACTAACCCTCTCCCAGCCACACCACCCTGTATGGGCTTTTCCTCAACATGAAGAAAAAATCTCTTAGGAGTGAAAATCAAGCATGGCTCCTGTCCCTGCTGGGTCATTCCACAAATGTACACCACAGAAGAGCAAATAAACAGCTCTTGGCACTCTGAGTGGACAACACTTTAATGGAGAAGTGAAAAAGCAGCACCCCACACCACAGTTCCACATTTCCCATCGCTGTGTAGGTCCCAGCTCAGAGGAGCATCCCACCCTGTGCACGAGCATGGGGCTGCTTGTGCCAGCAGTGGTTCCAGGGCACTGTGAGCAGTCAGCGCTATGGGGTGCACAAGAAGGGTGCCCCTTATCCTGTGGCAGCAATCTCGAGGCAGCCTGATGCTGCCACACAGTGCACAGAGGTGAGCTGGACCACTGGTGGCTGTGCCACAGCTGGAAGAGGCAGGGCGGCCGCTGGATGGGGGTGCTGCAGGTGATGGCACAACACCCACCTGCCCATTGCCAAGCAGCCAGCAATTGCTGATCCCCACTGTGTGCTGCCAGCATCCCCACTGCCTGAGGGCTGCGAGCAGGCAGCAGGACTGGGCACATACAGGATGACAGTGGAGAGGGGAAGAGGAAGTGGAAAAGGAAGCTGAAGAGGAAGTGGAAAAGGAAGCTGAAGAGGAAGAAGAAGTAGTTTTGCCAGGCAAAGCAGGGTCAGGTTGCTCGCTAGTTGGTGGAGGATGCATACGGGTATCAAGGCTGCAAGGACCAGGGATGGGATGCAGCAGGAGCAGCCCCAGCAGCCCTGAGACACAAGAATAGGAGCCTCTCACTTCACACCCATTGTCCCACCTCTATAATTCCTCCCGCTGCAAGCCCCCCAGGCACTCACAGGACCGGGGCTGGGTGCTGCAGGCAGCTCGTGGCCACAGGAGGGGTGGCACCAGCAAGAGCTCAGGGGACTCCCGCTGCACCCAGACGCCAGCACACGACCCCGCAGCTCTGCTGGCAGGAGACACACAAGGGTGGAGGGAGCAGGAGGCTGCAGGGGAAGATGCTGGCCATGCTTCAGCCTGCCCTGCCTGCGGGCAGGGAGGGCAGCGTGGATGCGGCCGAGTCACTCAGGGTGTGCCAGCCCAGGCAGCCCAGCCCCCGGGGATCCCCACCCGGACATGGGAGAGCTGCAGAGCAGCACAGGGACATGCAGCTCTACTGGGGGCAAAGGTGCTCACTTAACTCCTGGTCCTACGTGAGGGCTGGCACCTGCCTGCTGAGGCAGGGGGCAGAGGCTGAAGGTATGGTGGGAGAGGAGGGGGAAGAGGGGCTGAGGGTGGGCAGCAGGCAGCACTGCAGGGGACAATGCCGGGGGAAAGACGGGAAGTCCTGTTGGTTGGGGTAAGCACCATCATGGCCAGGCTGTGGCTCCTTGCTTGAGGGGTCCTTCTCAGCACACCACCCCCTGGATGCTGGTTCCCAGACAGGGAATGAGCACCAAGGCTGCACTGAAGGCAAGAGGGGCTGGGGACAGAGGGCAGCCATAGCAGGTCACCTGGGGGGGAGCCCTGCTGCAGAGCAGGGAGAGGGCAAAGCAGAGCAGGACAGGGGGACACGTAGCACTTGGGATGATGCTGGCCTATCCCAGTCAGCAAGGACAGCTGATGCAGAGCCACTGTCACATCCTTTGGCCCCATGGGAAGGCAATGCCCGGGCAGCACTGCTCCCCTCAGTGTTTGCTGGGTGCTCAGGCTTCATTGGGTGCCTTCATCCTCATGAGCACAACATGGCTCTTCTTCCTACAGCCATAGACAACCAGCGCCACCAAAGCAGCAAGCAAGGCCACACACACCAGCACGATGACCGCCACCACCACCCCACTCTGCAGGCGTGTCAGCCCCCACTGCCTCCTCTCCTCTTCCTCCTCCTCCTGTGGGGAGACTGGTAGCCCCACGGGAGGCTCTGTCCAGGCACTCTGCGATGATGCTGCCTCAGAGGGGCGAGCAGGAAGCAGGGTGCTGGGATGGGGGAAGGCAGTGGAGGGCCGGGGTATGAACTGGTCCCGCGACAGCCCAGTGATGGGGGTGCCCCGCAGGGTAGGGGGCTGGGCACAAAGGGGGGATATCTCGCCCACCTTGTGGGGGTTGTCCGCCAGCCAGCCCTGCAGGGGCAGGATGCCCTCATCACAGCGCCAGGAATTGTTGTGCAGCTTCACCTCTCGCAGGGCAGCCAGGGGGGAGAAGATGCCAGCGGGCAGGTACTCCAGGGAGTTGGAGTGCAGCTGCAGGTGCTGGAGCCCTGGGGTAGCCCTGAAGAGGCCCCGCGGCAGTGCCTGCAGCTGGTTGTGGTGCAGGGAGATGTTCTGCAGCTTGGGCAGTCCCTCCAGTGCCTGAGGGTCCAGGCGGCGCAGGGCGTTGGAGTGCAGCGACAGCTCCAGCAGCTGCCCCAAGCCCTGGAAAGCCCCTGGCGCCACTGAGCGCAGTCGATTCTTGCTGAGAACCAGAAGCTGCAGCTGGGTGAGGTTGCTAAAGACGGCAGCAGGGAGGGTGGAAAGCTCATTCTCGTAGAGCCACAGGTCCCGCAGGTCAGGCATGGGCCCGAAGGCGCTGGGGGAGATGTCCTGCAAGCGGTTGACATGCAGGGTGATCCTGGCAAGGGCACGAAGGTGCAAGAAGATGCCACTAGGTAGGACAGCAAGGAGATTGTTGGACAGGTAGAGCTTCTGCAGGTTCCTGTTGTTCATGAAGAGCTCTGGGGACAGTGTCTCCAGCTGGTTCTGGTGCAACCCCAGCTCCTGCAGCTCCGGCAGCCCATCAAAGGCTCCTGCTGGGATCTGCCGGAGCCGGTTCTCATAGAGCCGCAGCACCTGCAGCCGCGCCAGCCGCTCGAAAGCCCGGGGTGGGAGGCGGTCGATGTTGTTCCTGGCCAGGTTTAGCCTTGTGAGGCTGGTGAGCTGGTCAAACACCCCCTCCTTCAGCTCCTGCAAGTTGTTCCCGTGTAGCTGCAGCTCCTTGAGGTTGCTCAGGTGGCTGAAGTGGGAAGGCTCAACCTGGGAGATCTGGTTGCTGGAGAGGAGCAGAGACTCCAGCTTGCCCAGGGGTTTGAAGACCTGCACGGGGAGCTCCTGCAGCTTGTTGCTGGCCAGGCTGAGGTAGCGCAGGTCAGGTAGGTGCTGGAAAGCCCCAGGACTGATGCGCGACAGGTTGTTCTTCTCAATGCGCAGCCCGATCAGCAGGGAGGCGTTACTGAAGGATGCATCACCCAGCTCGGTGATGCGCGTGTTGATGATCTGGAGGGTCATGGCGTTTGTGGGGATGGGGCTGGGAACTGCAGTGATGCCAGCACCAGAGCACTCCACCTGGGCAGTGCGGATGCACTGGCACTGCTCTGGGCACTGGCCACCGGCCAGCTGGATGCCCACTAGCAGCAGCAGCCACTGCTGACAGCCTCTCTGCTCCATTGGTCCTGCAGTAAAAACAAAGGGGGGGGAACGAATGACACACTCAGCTCCTGCAATTTCCCAGCTCCCACAGCCACTGCCAGGAATGAGTGCTGCTTTCTCCCTGGAAAAGGCCACAAAGGCCATGGCCATCCTGCCCCCAGCATGGCAAAGGAGGGCAGGCAAGGAAGGCTAGGGGTAGACAGGACTGGGCACAGCCCAGGCAGGAGTGCAGAGCAGGACAGAGCCAGGGGCCACAGCGCCTGGCTGCCACACCACAGCTATTAGTGGCATCCTTGGCGTCCCCTCACTCGGCTCCTCCAGTGGCTGGAAGCGTGGTTTCCTGTTTTGCAGAGACTGTGGCAAGCTGCTACCAGCAGTGCTGGCCTCCCAGCACCACCAAATAGCCAAGACCTTCATCAGAGACAGTCAGCAGTACCTGCAGCCAGGTGGATCCTGGGGATGCTGGGTGAGGGCAGGAAGAAAGATGCTCCCCACAGCTCCCCCCAGGCACCCTCCTGGCTCTGAGCTCCTGTCACACAGCCAAGAGCAGCACCAGCACCCACAGCCTGGGCATGCTTTAGTTCCACTCCTGCAGGAGCCTGGGTCAATGGGACCCCCTGCCAGCTCCCCAGCACAGGCTGCGTACAGGGGTGACACTGTCTGTCCCCAATCCCCAGCAGAAGGTCTCAGCCCTGGCTGGTTTTGGCTGTGAGAGCAGGGTCTCCAGTGCTGCTATTTGTTGGCAGGCTGGTCCTAGGGGTGGTGCCCAGGGGAGCTCTGAAGCCTGGAGGGAGCAAGGGCCCTTCATCACCCACAAACATGGTCACCATGGACACTCTCTTCTCCCTCCTCTGGCCTGGGAGCTTCCTCCCTCCTTAGATCAAAGCAGCAGCCTTATGCCAGGCTGGCATTAACAGCTTCAAGTGGCATAAGGGAGAGAGAAAAACCTTGTCTCTCTTGGCCCTGAGCACAGCTCAGACAGACAGGCAAGTCCAGCAGTGCAGGGGTCCAGGCACGGTGCCCTGGCTGGCACAACACCCTGGGGTGCTGGGGCACAGCCGCTGCCCTCCGCCCTGGGCTCCTCCAGGGAACATGCTTGCTCTTCAGCAGGGAGGGAGGAACTCTCCACAAGCCAGCACAGCTTATGTTTCCCATATGGAAACAATCTGCATTCAAGAACAGCTTTGTTTATAGTGAGGCATTTATAAACTTCCCCAAACGCTCTACACATCAAAAGCCCTGTTCATGTCACACCCTGGTAAGGCAGCTCCAAGAGCATCCACGCTGGAGCGCCCTTCAGGAAAGGCAGCTGAAAACAATTTATCTCCTCTTTTCTTCTAGGGACAAAAAGCTTACAGAGCAAGTCACTGAATATTCCCCACCACTCAGCCCCTCAGCATCCCTCTGCTCCTAACCTCAGCACCCCTAAACATTACTTTGTCCCCCTTAATTTTCTTTAGTGGCTATTATTTAAGATATGTTGCCTATGTAACTGTTTCAGCTCCCACAATGCCTAAGCGGTCTCACTTTTTTGGAGAACCCTTGCAAGACAAACATCTCCATCAAATCAAAAGATGCCAAACATGCAGATCCCACCACCACCCCTTGGAGCTGCCCCAGGAGTGCCCCAGGCCTGGGGCCACTCACAGAGGCAGTAGCAGAGAGGAGACTTACCCGAGTGTCCTGCAGCCGTGAGTGCCGAGCGAGCACAGCTCTGTGCTGGCAAGAGAGCGGAGTGTGGTTCATGCTTCCCCTCCCAGTATATAACCCGTCCAAATCAATGAATCAGCACAGGGGCAGCGTCAGGGTTAGGGAAAGTGCTGGAGCAGAGCTGTTTCCAATTCCTATTTCCTCGGCAAACAGAGCAAGAGTTTGGGGTTTCCCTTCCCTGAACCCCAGCACTCCTGTTTGAAGACAAGCAGATGGCCCCATGAACTCATGTTCATGTCAGTTAGCACCCAGGTGACAGGTCCAGGAGCCCTGCTGGTCCCCAGTGGGACACGGCTGGGTGCCCCAAGCCATGGGAACCAGCAAGGAAAAGCCATGGCCCTGGGCACGATCCTGCTCTTCATTGGCACGCATTCACAAGGGGGCTGCTCCACAGCATCACCTCAGCACATGCACGGCGCTTGCCTCCTGGGCAACAGCTCCTGCATCAGGATCTTCAGCCATGTCCCACCCAGCCCAGGCTGACAGTGCAAGCAGCCCCTCAGCATGCTGACCCTGCTGGGGGTCACAGTGCTCTTTCACTTCCCCCAACTGCAGATCCTAATGGGACAGACAACCACAAGCACCCACACTGCACCTCACCCAGCACAGCCAGGGGGCAGGCACCAAGCAGGGGTCAGCAGCACTGCTGGTGCCAGCCAGCAGTCAGACTGCTTCCGAGAGCCCTGGGCGAGCCAGAGCACCTTCCACCAGCACTACAGTGACCACAGGCACTGAGAAACCGCCTTGACACCAATTGCAGGCACCTTTGCAATCCCAAAGTGACACACGGTGCCATCGCCCAGGCGCTGCTGCCGCTGCGCTGCACCCTGTGTGCTGCTCTTCATCCTCAGCAGCCTCAACACAAGGGTGATGGAGCCCGGCACCCAGGGGCCTTTGGGAAGCAGACTACAAGACTGTGCCCTCCACTTGTTCAGGGGCACCTCCTGCCACCACTCTCCTCAGCTCACATGGGTGCACAGGGGTGCCTTTAGTCCCCACCACCCAGCTCAGGTCCACAGCCTTGCTCACCTCTCCTGGGGCAGCCCCAGGACAGCCCTTATCACAGCAGCTGCCAGGAACGGATATTCAGGAGGAAGCAGCTAAGGAAAGCCAACACACGTGGCCCTTTTGGGCTTCCTGGAGCTGGACCAGCCCCATGCTAAGCACAGGGCAGCTGGAATTTCCCTGACCATGTCTAATCCCATCTCAGCCCACCCATGTTTCTGTCAGCTGCAGCAGCCCCTGCTCAGGTCCCAGCCAGTGCTGATGAGCTGCTCAAGATGGGAGCAGCATGGAGCTGCTGCCGTCCCCGCACACCGTGTTGTGCCACGAGGGGTGGGAGGCTGCAGGGCAGTGCAGAGCAGAAGGACCCTGCTCAAAGAGGGGACCAGACGAGGCTAAACAGCAAACTGCAGGGATGGCAAAGGCCAATTCCAGACAGTCTCAGGGATTTCCAGTCAGAGTCAAAGGAAGGTGACAGGGAACATGGGAACAGAGAAGGGAGTGGGGCCTTAGCTGGAGGCAAGGACCACCACTATGACAGCTTGCACTGGGGGCCCAGCTGCTCTGGGACATGCTGGATAGCCATGGACCCTTCCCCAGCCAGGGAGTGAGCACCAGGGCTGGGGCTACCACCCAGCTATGCTCCCTGACTGCTCCTGGGACAAAGCCCAGGCATTCGGGCACAGAGAAGGGGCATTTTGAAAACACCACCCACAAGTACTTTAACTCAGGCTCTATTGACACAGCAGATTTTCCCAGCACCATGGTTCCCAAAATAACCTCCCTGCTTCCTTGACAGCAGTGCAGCTGGAGGTCAGGCAGCGGGCCTGGGAGCTGCCCACTCCCTGCCGCCCTGGCAAAAGAGCAGGGCTCTTATGGCCTTATCATACCCTTATCACTGGCTCTGTCTGGCCGCCGCCAGCACCAGCACTGCTGGGCTCCTGCCTGCTCTGACTCATCCCAGAAGCACACAGCTTTTCAGTAAGGCAACACAGAAATTAAACCCCAGCACTTCCGAAAAACCACCATCCCAAGCCCAGTCTAACAGAGGAATGTCAGACTCAGCTCCCTTCCAGCAGCACTGCCCCAGGGACACAGGGATGCAGTGGTGGGTACCCTCGACCACTCTGTCCCCACGAGGGGAGTGATCAGGTTATGGTCCCTACAGCCAAGCAGAGCACCCAAAGTTTCAGAGGAGCCTGGCTAAACCCCAGCTGCCTACACCAGGCTCTGGCTCCTGGCTGGGAAGGACAAGTCTGTTTTCAATACATTCCTAAAAATAAAGCAAGGCTGAGTAATGGCACAAGCCCGTGCACCGCACCCGCAGCAAGGAGGTGAGCACACAGGAGCTTGCCTCAGGCGATACAAGGGAGAGGAGAGGAGGGTGGGAAGAGCTTGGGACAGCAGCACGGACACGCTCCGCACATCTGGAAGGGAGAAGGCAGGTCCCTGAGACAGCGTGTGGATGGGACTCAGGCTGAGACAATCATTTTGTGGGGGGAGGTTGCTCCACATAGCTGGGAGCTCACAGGGTGCTGGATGGAGCAGAGCAAGCCTTGCTCCACGCAGAAGCCCCAGGCTCCAGCAGTGCTCTGGGGACCTTCCCACCCCCAGCTATGCCAGCCAGAGAACAGCCAAAACCCCCAGACCAAGCTGGGGATGTTGTGCTGTCACTTAGAGTGTCATCGAGCCCTAGAGTGGGCTTTTACCAGACTCTCTGACCCCCTGAGACAGGGCTGACAGCAAAATCTGCAGCCATGGCTGGGCTGGGGGGTGGCTCCTTCCTCCAGAGCCCCCAGCCCTCCTCACCTGCACAAATGCAGATTTCTGGCTCCTCACCAAACTCAGTGGCCAAACACTGCTGCGTAGGGGAAAGCTAGAGCATGGGGTGCTGTCCCACAGCCCAGCTACTGGCAGCCACTGCAGCCCAGGCTGGAGCTGCCCTCACACCTGAGAGCCCTCAGTACATTCTGCAGGCACTTCTCTAGATGCTGCTGAGCCCACAGGAGGGCTGGAAGCCCCACAGCAAGTGGTCCCAGCTAGCATTACCCCTTGTACTTTGATGGAACACTGCTTGGGGCTCCCAGAGGCCAGCAGGGCCAGCAGCAGGCAACCCTTGGCCACGCTCTCCGAGCCACTTGCATTTAACAGTCTGAGTTCCCAGCCCCACCCATGATCCTGTCTGTCCTGTGTCTTCTTGAAGAAGCACTGGTGCTCCCATCTGCTGAACTCGGCTCTGAAAAGCCACCAGGGAGGCTCTAGCAGCCCCAGAACATGAGCATCACCTATTTTGGGGGAGGTCTGCCTGTTCTCAGGCAGCAGGACAGGCCCGTGGCCGTCTGTGCTGGCACACCTCCAGTGCATCCCCACAGCCAGGGTGATGGGTGCAGCAAAGCTGAGTGGCTCTGAATCAAGGGACTTGAGACTGCTTGGAAAAATTCATGTAATCACTAAAATTAGCAGCTTGTGGGTTTGGCCAGGAAAGCACATTGCTCATCTGCCAAACAGCTGAGCACGCTCGCTCACACCGCACTGCTGCACAGCCCGGCAGCCCCACTTCCCCCCAGCCCCTGCTCCCCACACACCTCCAGCTCCCAGCTGAAGCAGCACCCCTGGGTGGGATGGGACATCTGCAGTCCCTGCCACTTCCCACAGGGCTGGGATCCCCCCAGTTACTTTGCACTGCTGCAAAGTGCCTGCCCTGCTCTAAGAAACCCCGATGGTGGCCCCCAGTGCTCACAGAGACCGGCTGGCCCAGGGCATTGGGCCAAACTCTGCTCTGCTGAAGCAGAGGAGGAGGGTGGAGAGCTGGGCTGGGGGCCAGGGGAGGGGGTCCCCTCAGTCCTCAGGGGGATACCTCCCAGCCTAAGCCATGCAGCAGGACATACAGGCTTGAGCCAGAGCTGAGGGGTGAAGGAAGGTGCATTAGACCCTCAGGGACCAGAGCTGAGGTCCCTACCACCCATTAGAGAGGCACCAGCAGCCCCTTTCCCACCACACACCCACCCTAACCTTTTGAGGAGCCCAAACCAGAGAGCTCCTGTACAGAGCCAGTGCTCCAGCCACCATGGCCTTTTCAGCTCCCCCCATGTCCTGCCTTTCCTGGGGAAGGGCATGTGCAGGGTGGGAGCTTTGGGAAGGAGCAGCAGCCCTGGTTCCTCCAGGAGAGGCAGCAGAGCTGGCCATCAGGCTAAACAGGACTTGCTCAGCCAGCAGAACTGACTCCTCCAGGCTCAGCCCTGGCCCAAGCACCGAGCGATAGCAGCAGGCAGGGCTTGGCCTGGGCTCAGGGCAGCGCTAGGCTGGAAGGAATGTGGAGCTTGCAGCCAAGTCCGCCTGGAGAGATAATCTGAAGCGGAAAGAGCTTGTCCGATGGACGCTGAGAGAGTGGGGGAAGGATCAGCTGGAGCAGGAGGCGATGGTGGGGGGCTGACCCTGCTCAGGCACTGCGAGGTGTTTGCTGGATCAGCTTCGTTCCATTCTCTGCCTCCATAAAGCTATCCCTGGCACCAGGGAGTGCCCCAGGGACCTCTTTCCAACAGCCCAAGGGGGAAGGGCCCCATCTCTTCCCAGGGGAAGCCAGCAGAGGAGTGCACAGGAGGCTGCAGAGTTGCTGCCAGCCATTGCTGGCTCCCTGCACTGGGCTTATTTTCATCTAGAGAGACACAAAGGCACAGCTGGAACGCTGGCATGTCAGCGAAATGTGACAGTCCTACAGCAGCGATTGCACAAGAGAGGCTGAGCCAGGTGGCAAGATGTCTCTGGATGCTGCTGGAGCAGCAGACCCCCACTCTGCATCCACCATGGTACAAGCAAGAGACTTTGCCGGGACTTATCCACCTATAAACACCCAAGAAGGAAGGGGATGCAAACCCAGACTTTGGCTAGGAAAAGGGCAGCATAACACCTCCAGAGCTTGCCCATCTCTGGGCAGAGCAGGGGCAAAGCAGGAGCTTCAAGCCTCCTGAACACTCAAAACCCCAGCCTTGTCCTGCAGGTACATGCCTTTGGCTGCATCTGCTCCCATGGAATGTCACGCTCTGGTACCACAGTTACTTAAATCAGCAACCCTGGGCTAGATGTGTGCTGGCTGGAGACCTGGAAGAGATGCATCCAGGGCTCCATAACATTAGGCAGAGGCTCCCAGAGCTCCTGCCTCACAGCCAGTGGTCGCACACGCTCCTGAGCCATGGAACACAGCTGAGTGTCTTCAAGCACATCTGCCAGCACCCAGCTTCTCTTTGCCACTGGGAGAGAGAAGATCCAAGGTGCAGGCTCCGATCTTGCTGCTGTGTGCTGGAGGACTGAGATGCATTTAGTAAGCACCTACCTGAGCTCACTACCCTCTGCAAGCAGCGACAAGGGCCCTCCAGCAGCTACTGGCCTCATGGTGAAGAGGTGAGACAGAAATGACAGAGACACAAGCACAGGACACAGGTATTGGTGGCTTGGAAGGGTACTGCAGCAGCTGAGAAACAGGCAGAGAGCTGCCAGCACTTATGGCAGCAGTTAATTCCCTCCTCACCACCACGCTCTTTGGGGACTCTGTGCATTCAAGTCCCCACAAGGAAAGAATGGCACCTGCAGTGACATCAGTCTGGAAACAAGCTGCATATTTCCATGGCCTAGCATGGGCCGTCAGAGCCTCCATGGCTCCAGGATTTCCTAGAGCAGACAGAGCAGGAGGCAAATGCCACAGAATCAAGCATTTGAGAGAACCGAGTTACAGGTGACCCTTAGCTGGGCTGCACTGGTGACACCCCAAGCACTCCCAACAAAGATGTGTCCCCAGAGGCAGCTCTAGAACTCAGAGGTCTGGTTAATGTACAAGGCTGTTAATCATGACTCTGGATCCTGAACAGGAGGCACAGTGCGGAGCTGATCCCCTCAGCCACCGAGGGCAGACGTGCTTTGCATCCACCCCTTTCCCAACAGCAGGGACCTCCGGACCAGGGATTAGATACTTCCAACCTTTTCTAGTCCACTGTCCTCCCCCAAGCCTGGCCTGGTGGCAAAGGTTGGGCAGTAGATTATACTGTGAGCTGCAGGGACTGGTAAAAATCTTGCCAATACACTGGTGATGGCAAAGCCATCGGTGCCCTTGAGAGAGCAGCAAGGCAACACTTCTCAGAGAGAAGGTCTGAGGTGCTGCTGAGTTTTTGCTGAGGAGCCCTCCCTGCTGCTTCCTTGTCTGCCACAGCCACCGCCACGCAGACTTGGAAGACCATCCCTTTTCCAGGCAAATGGAGGTGGGACATAAATAAGCATATCCTTGGATTTTTCCACAACAGGGAGTTTTGCAGGAAGAGCTGAGCTCTGCTGAGCAAGAAGCATTGAATCAGAGACAGCTCAAAACAGGACACATCAGAGGAAGAGTTAGTAAAACACCCCAGGCCCTTATTGCTCCAGACCTTTGTTGTCTGCTGACTTCACTTCCCCGTCTGGCTCAAGTGTGGGGAAAGCCCGATGACAGCGTGTAAAGACGAGTCATCCTCCTCTTAGCACTTGACTGCACACAGCCGCGTGCCAAAGCCCCCGCGTGCCAGAGCTCAGCCACCGAGGAACGGGAGCCAAAGGAGCAGCGCAGAGACCCAGCTGGCCCCACTGCAGGGCTGGAGGGCCAAAGGAGGGCTCAGAAAGATGGCAGCTGCTGCTGCCCCACTGCTCTTCTCGAGGTTGGACGTCGGGGTGTCCTATACCCATACACTGACTGAACTGGTGCTTTTTCTTAGAAACCAGACAGCATGCACCCGAGCACCCCTAGCTACAAGAGCACATCTTCACTGCCTCAGCAAGGCAAACAACAACCAGCATGGTCTGTAGAACAATTTCCTCGTCAGTACAGATTATACTTCTCTCCTGCCTGCTGCGAGCAGATGCCTGCGTGGCACCGGTACGACAGTGCTGGAGCTGGCACAACCCTAAGCGGTCATTACAGTTGTCCAACCAAGAACCTAAATTTGTAACAAATGCCGCCTCCTAAGCACTAGCAGGAAACCACCCAGAACCACCACCAAGAAAGCTTCATGTTGGTTTTGTGCTTCTCTCAAAAAAATTGCAATAAATATTCTGAAGCTTCTTTAATGAATCTGGTCCCAGTTTGCTTTGCACCAGCTGTAATGACTCGCATTTCTCCTTCTTTAGAGATGTCTCTAATTACTGTTTAGCCAGGCTTGATAAATTTTGTCAAACCTCATCAGTAAGAGAATGGTTATTTAACACCACAGAAGCACACTGGATCTCTTCACAGCCTAGAAGAGGAATTCAAGTCCAGCACCAGAGCACCCCGAAACAAAGGAATCCGTAGTTCATTCTCATTGCCTAGGGCAATGACAACCACACAGCAGGGAACAAGCCTGAAACCTGCAGTAAATGCAAACTCTCCTCACCTCAGGCTTGTAATTGCCCTATCAAGGGCATCCAGGAAAGACCTCTTAGAGCATAGTGTCTCCTGCCCAAGGAGCCAGGAATCACAACCAGATGCTTTTGAGCACAACGTCAGGGCTTTTAAGAACAAGCTAGGTCACATAATCAAGATAAAAATTAATCGTTAAATCCAAGAACTACCAAAGCACATGTGGCCTGACAGCTACAAACTAAAATACTCATATAATTCAAAATATTAATAAACATTTCAGTATAAAGACCGAAACTCACACTATCGCCTCAGCTGCCTTGGCGTATCAACACTTGAAAGGGCTGTGAGGGAGTAATACTAACTAATAAGAGGTGAGAAATACCAGTATGCTGCTGCGTCCTACAATCTGATGGAGATGCAGATGTTCCCCAGCCAACCTCAAAAAAGTTGGTGGCACTTGAAGGCCCTCAGTTCAGGCAGGGTCCCTACCACTTGGCTGCACGCCTGTGTTTGGTAGCCAAGCCCAGGAGAGACCATCGCTTTCTCTCCCAGCTCTGTAAAGACCATCTCTCAAGCCAGCTACACTCCTGGGCAGCCAAGCCTCAGTCCTGGGCATCTGCCTAGTGCTCTGGTTCCAAGACTCACTGCATCACGCAGCCAGTAACACCTTGTTTTTCAGACCACTGATAAAAGCGAAAGGATTAATGTGTTTACTTAAAATTCAGATTTGTAGTAATGTTACAAAGTTTCAGAAAACCCCAAACCAAACAAGCAACCAACCAAACAACAAAATACATCAAGATTATACTTCCTAGACCAGCAACTTACTCTGGCTAAGCTAGAGAGCAGTTAGCTTTAAATGGTACTTGCCATCCTCCTACCATGTCCTGGAAAGGGACTGATGACAGACAGCAAAAACTAAGACACTTGCACCATACTGTTCTGTCACCCCCATCAATTTTAAAAGGCCTTTTCCAGCACCTCCTCCCAAAACCACCATTTATTTTCTCACTAATGAGTCAAAACACAGCAGACAGTGTAAGGCATAATAGCATTTGGAGTACTGCAGGGCACCTTTAAAGCACAGTTAAAGCCACATTCCTATGCGGACTTCCCTATGTTGATGCCACTTCCATATGAGCAGCGTGAGCACGACAGCGGGCAGGGGTGTCTGGCAGGGACAGAGCGCAGTCCAAAACAGGACACTAGTAATACACACATGGAGGTCATCACAGGTTTTCTTTCAGCTTTCCCTCTGGGTTCATGCACTGAGAGTTGTAGCAATGACTACAACCACTTTTAGCAAACACTGTCAGGTACCTAAAAATACATTTCCACTATGCTGTAAAGACGAGGTTCTTGCTGCGAAGATTTCTTATCCACAACTGAATCATGTCAACTGCCCAAATGCTTAAAATGCACCCAAAACAATGCTTCTAATCCTCCCTTTGGCTGGTATTCTCTATCTTCTTAAAAATTTTAGCAGCACCACAGGCTGAGCAGTATTATTTCTGGAGTACAAGAGTCGTCTGGTTTTACCCATCACATACAGACTGAGCACAATGGTTATAGTCTGGAGTGCTAAAATCGAACTGTGGAGGCACAAGAATAGCTGACAATAAGCAACTCTGGTATTAAAATAGGGTTTAGCACTCCTGTGGGCTGGCAAATCATCCCACCAGGCAGGAGTAGTTAAATCTGTTCCTCCAACACCGTCGGTTTGTACTATGGTGCTGGGAGACGTTTGGGTTGGAACATCTGAAAAATGAAACCCAGGCTGTCCAACATCTTCAACATTTAAGTAAGTAAAACCTGGAGCTGCAAGAGGAATTGTTGTGGGTGTGCTGGTATCCACGTCAGACTCTGCTGGTACAGTAGTGTCCCAAGATGATGTCAAGTGCACCACTGCAAGAGAAGCCAAAGTCTGGGAATAAGTTGAGCTGAACATCTGGTATGTAACGGCCGTGGTTGGCAGGCATTTCAGGTGATCCATTGTTAGAGACACAAGAGAAATATTCTGCAGTGCCAGAGGGCTGTGACACATTAGTGACGGTACATCTTTAACTATCTCCATGCTCTTTTGGAGCCACTCTCGGAAGCCAAGAATTTGGCAATCACATTTCCAAGGGTTGTCGTGGAGGAAAACTTCTTGGAGCTCAGGTAAGGCAGTAAAGAAGTCTCCAGGAAGAGACTGTAGCTTAGTACTATTCAGGTAAACTTTCTGAAGGTGCTTGAGATTATGAAAGAGGTTTCTAGGAAGAACCTCAAGCCTCTTATCAAAAAGGGAAATGTTCTGCAGTTTCTGAAGGCTCAGGAAGATACCCTCTGGCAAACTGGAAATATTATTTGTATGCAGAGAAAGGCCTCGCAGTTCATTCAGACCACTGAATGCATTCTTAGGAAGAACACTAAGCTCTGGATTAAAGCTCAACACAAGAAGTTCTAAATTTGTCAAGTTACTGAACACAAAATCTGGTATTGTTGAGAGCTTTGTGTGATACAGCCACAGGCTACCAAGATGCCTCATTTCTCCAAACAATACTTCTGGAAGAGACTTCAATGGGTTCTTGTACAAGGTCAACTTAGACAGGTCATGCAAGTGTAGGAAGAGCCCAGGAGGCAAAACCTCAAGTTTGTTTCTGGAGAGGGTTAGGCTTCTCAGTTTATGAAGACAATGAAATGCATCAGGGGAGATGGACTGGATGTTATTGCAATGCAGGAAGAGTTCCAGAAGCTCCTTCAGGCTATCAAACATACCAGACTCTATTGAAGATAGCCTGTTAAAATACAGCATCAGCTTCTCAAGCCTGGTTAATGCACTAAATATATTTCTAGGCAGTGCTGCCAAATAATTTCTTGACAAGTTCAGCACTTTGAGTTTGGCAAGCTTCCTTAGCATGCCACTAGGAAGTGCTGTTAGTTGGTTTTTGTTCAAGAAAAGCTCCTCCAAACTAGCTAGTTTGTCAAACAGACTTTCTTCAATGGATTTCAACCTGTTATTTTCAATAATCAATTGCTGAAGCTGTACCATGTCATCAAATACTTCTGGGGGAAGTTCAACCAGTTTATTATCTAGCAGTTTGAGGGCTTTTAGCTTTCTCAAGCCTTTAAAAGCCACTGGAGAAATCAGGGAGATGTTGTTTGAAGACAAGATGAGATGCTGCAGTTCCATCATCCTAGAAAAAACATCCTGCAAGTGTGCTACGTTAGTACCCATTATGTGAATTTCTGTCACGTTGCAAGGCAGATTTAACGATTCCAGGTCTTTTATGTGGGGGCCAGAGCAATGAATTGCATTTTTTGAAGAGCAGTCACACTTCTCAGGACAAACAGTTGCATCCAACTGGAAGAAAAGCTTGATCATCACTGACAAATGAAACACCAACATCCTTGTTGTGCCAGAAACATTAGCTGTTATAAGAGATAAGAGAGAGTCAGGATTTGATCACAGGTAGTTAATAACTTAGCAGACAACAAAATACAACCTAAAAATATATAATATAAAGCTGCAAAAGTGTATGTGAAGCTCCTCTTGGCTTGAAAGGAAATTTCAAAATCTCTATTACTGCTCACTGCAAATATTTCTAAGGTGCTCAGCTTACACTGAAAAGTACAGATAAAGCTCTTTTGTAAATCAAGTATTCCTTGTTTATATTTATACCAGACTAGAATAATAAAAGCATATCAAAATCTTAAGCAGTCGTAAGGCATGTATTTATTTGAACAGAAAAGCATTACACTAAGTTACACATAGAAAGCCCTAAAAAAAAACCCCATCAAAAAGTCCTGCACCCACAATATTTTCTTTTATTGTAGGTTATCTGAGGTTTAAAAATAAAGTTTAGCCTGCAAAAATAGATAATGGAGGTAAAAAGGGTGTCTTATATTTTAAGTGGACAAAAGCAAACCAGCAAACAGTTCTGTTAAATCATCTCTCAGCCTTTGCAAGTGAACGCTTCTTGGAACAGCCAAAGAACACACAAGAAGCAACAGGCTATTTTCGACGTAGCCTGAAATAACACACAAGGGCTCATGTAGCACAGGACAGTAGTGAGCCTCTGATAACCAACGAGTCTCATTTTAACAGCTTAACACAACACCAAGTCATTAGCAGTATTTAAAATACTATGAAATGAGAGGGAAGAAGGGCCATGAAGTTCCACAGAAAGTTGTAGCAACAAAGGTAGATCTGCATGAACACATGCCACAAAGCTGTGAAGTTGTACAGATTACCAAAATAAATAAATAAATGGAAGAGGAAAGCAATCATTCTAGTTAGAAAGAAAATATTTAACAGAGCAAGTCAAATAGAAATCTAATGTTTAGAAATACTTCCTTGGTGAGATCAACAAGTCCAAGCGTATCAGAAACCTGGAAGTCAAGCACCTGGCTGATCAGTAGGCGAAGCAGCAGCTGAGACTGCTGGAATACTTCAAAACGTTGTCAGGCACTGGAATAGGCTGCCTGGGGAAGTGGTGGAGTCATCATCCCTGAAGGTATTTAAAAGTCGTGTAGTTGTGGTGCTGAGGGACATGATTTAGCGGTGACCTGGTAGTGCTGGGTTAATGGTTGGACTTGATCTTAAAGTTTTCTTCCAACCAAAACAATTTTATGAATAGCTGGAAAGTTCTGCTGACGTAACTGGAATAGCTGACACTGTCTTCAGCACTAACAACACTAGGGGAGAGAAAAGGTCCATCCCAATATACCCTTTTCCAGGGGCAAGGATGAAGCTCTCCCATACCAACCCCCACAGAGAGACCTGGGTATAAACCCCATCAATTAAAAAGAAGTCAGGTGGGATAGCAGAGCTTCTCACATGCTGGTACTGCTGACAAAAACATACCATCACGGATCAAAAACAGCTGCTGCACAAAAAAAAAACCAGAAGGGAGTCTTCCAAAAAGAAGAAAAATAGTAAATTCTTGGTTAAATCCAGAGTACCAAAGACTGGGAAAATCTGCATCCCTTCCTTGGGAAGGACATGGCATCTAGTGGTGTCTATCTTTCTACAATTCTTTGAATCTCATCTCTCAAAACAGTGATACCTTCACCTCAATAAACACATAAGCCAGCCTGTCCCTGATCCCACCTACCCCAACTTCAGCTGCTGCTGCTGAGCACACCCCTGTGCACCCAGGACAAGTACCCCAGCCCTGAGCCAGTGAGCTGCTTCTGGGCGCTGCGTGAGCACAGCCCTCCCCACAGGGCAGACACACCAATACCATTCTGGTTCAAGCCCTAAGGGGCATCTCAGATTACACCGACTCGACCGAAGACCACAGCAGTTTAGCCTGGAGAAAAGGAGGCTCAGGGGAGATCTTGCTCTACATCTTCCTGAAAGGTTGTAGCCAGGTGGGGTTGGCCTCTTCCGCCAAGTAACAAGCAATAGGACAAGAGGAAATGGCCTCAGGTTGGACCAGGGGAGGTTTAGGGTTGGATATTAGGGGAAAATTCTTCCCAAGAAAGTTCGCAAAGCCCTGGAACAGGCTGCCCGGGGAAGGGGTTGGAGTCACCATCCCTGGAGGTATTTAAAAGACAGAGATGTGATGCTTAGTGACTTGGTTTAGTGGTGGAGTTATCAGTGCTGGGTCAATGCTTGGACTTGATCTTAGTCTTTTCCAGCTGAAATGCTGCTATGATTCTGTAACTGGCAGAGGAACTGGATAATCCTACAGTTCGCAAACATCTAGATCTGTTTATGATATTTTTAAGAAGTATTTTAAATCCTCAGCTATTTAGAGAATACAGTAAGATCCCCATAAAGGTCATAATCCCATACTCCTGTGCATTAACTTTCTCAAACCCTCACCTGAGACACCTGACATTCCAGAAGGGACACCAGCCTGGCTGGTCACTTATGTTCTGGTCTACGGCCTCTTTCCCGTTCTATCAACCCCTTAACGTTTCTCAAGACTATGAGAGGATGCCAGCAGCAATACATTAATACTGTTACTACATTAAAAGTGACAAATCAGCTTGGAACTTATTTTCATAGAATACTGAGCACACAATTTACTATGGTGCTTAATTTTTATTACTACCCTTGGAAGTTTCTGAACTCATATAAGTATGAAAAAGAAATTTTGAACTGTACCTTAGAAACTTATCTGCTTTTTAGAGGAACTTACTAGGAGCAGAGCAGGCAATCAGGCTTCACCATGATTCTGCACTTTACATGGGAAGTGAAACAGCAAAACACATCCTCTAGATAACACTTTCACCCTATCTGCTTAAATATTGTGAAAGGCCAAATAATATTTTGAGCTTCAAAGCAGATTTTTCCCTACATTTAGTCGTGCAAGCAACCAGCTCCCACAGGCTCTCTGCAACTCCCAATGTAGAACTTGAGACCACTCGCGGAAGGTTTCAAGTCACACAAGAAACAGCGCATAAACCAGTTGTAGGTTCTTTGACAGGGATATTGGAGCACGTGCTTCAACCAATGCAGAGCAAATCTGGGTGGCCAGAAATCTGAATTTCAACATGAAGTATGTTCAGAAAAGTAAAACGTGTTAGTTTCACCTGTCTGCTACACACATGCATTAGGTTTTGAAGGAGTGGACACATCTCCTTTAAACAACCAAATGGTTGATAAGTATCTTCACAAGGCTGCTCTAACTTGTACTTTTCTTGCAGGATTGGAGGCAAAGCAATTTAAGTAAGAAATAATGGAATTTTTTACATAATGCTAAGCAATCCAGGGCTGACCCTTTTGGCTTCAGCTTTTCCTCTGGGTCTTCTGGAGTTATAGGCCAACAAAACCTAATGCCTGAAAGATTCTGAAGACAGAAAAGCCTTATCAGAATTTTAGCTTGAAATTGACAGATTAGCATTCTGTAATTAAGTAACCAGGTATTTCAGGTATCTTATCTTCAAGTTTAAAATAAGGTGCTCTGCCAATGAATGCTTAAGTGGAGGGTGAGCTGCAGGATGGAAAAGACGTCTTCATGGCTGCAACAACAGTCTCAGCTCACAACCACGAACGTTTGCCCAAGAGCCTTTTCAACATCATGCCTCCCACGTGTCAAAGAACAGAAGGAACATCTGGATAACAGAAGGTGGTAACAAGTTGCTATCACCTGTCCAAGATCTGGGCTTCAAATGGCTCTCCTGGGAAGTGCGGTCAGTGTTACCCCGCTGCAGACCAGCGGTGCTACGTAGGCACCACTGGCACACAGCGGGCCCTCCTCTGCACCCCCCCTTCAGGAATACAGAGGCACTGAACAAGATACCCATGTCATCCCTGGGAGTGAGTCTGTATTCTCCAACAAGCTACCTGTATAATTAAAAACAATTTCATGAAACTAAGGAAAAGAATTAAAATATCTGTTCATTTTAATTTTATTTTCAAAGAGTTTCAGTCACAAAAATGATTTACAAGTCTATTTACAGTTCTACTGTACAGTTATTTATGTATGCCTCTTGACAACAGGGTACCATTCTAGAGCAGCAATACATATTTTAAATACAAAGATGTAGTATCATTTCAGATTCAAAAATAAAAAGGAAGCTGAGCTTCTTGAGAGCGCTGTAATGATGAACCTTTTAATTTGTGTTAAGCTTGAGGAATTCATGACAAACTGAGTAGGTTCTGGTTCACATAATTATCAAACAAGCTGCAGTTTGTTGAAAATAGCTTTAAAAACCTGAAGCTTTACTGTATAAAATCAACATATTCAAGACTCTAAAAATTGTCAAAAACCCACAGCTTTCCCTTAGACATACAAAAACCCAAGTTTACAATTCAGAATTTCATAGGAGAAATCCTACAGAACTTTAGCTCTCTCATTTCATGATGACCAACATAAACATTAAAAATTTGCAGCATAAAAAGGACTCCACATCTGCTTAGCATTATACTGTATATACATATACAGCATAGGATTATTTACCCAGTTTGGGATGACTGTTCAGCACAACCTTCATGAAGAAAAAAATAAATAGAATTAAAAATCCAACGACTTTTAAAAAGTGCAACAGTAACAGTTTCCAATTCAAAGTTACGATGAATACGGACAGTCAGTTCTGTGGGTGTTTTAGCTGCTTCTACTCAAGCATTATTCGCAGCATTTTCTTTTTACAGTAGATTTAGTTCTATAGTACGTGAAACTAGAGTTACTGCTAATTGAATCTGAAGGGGGGAAAAAAAAAAACCCAAACAACTTTAAAAATAACCCTGAGGGATATACAATTTAATGATCTTGCAATTTATTTCTAAAAAGTGACATTTATTATTTAGCAATTGCTTTTCTGGATAGACCAGTCCTTTAAGTATGTGCATAAATAATATTTTTTTTTAAAAAATCAGTAATATTTACAAATCCTAATACATCAAAGTAAAATACATACAGATTAAAGTCTGCATACACAAATAATTTAAAAATAAATCAAACTCCTCAACGTAAGGCCAAAATATACAGCAGGAAGAAAAGGTCTACCAGGTATCTAGTGGAGCTCGCTAAATTGGTCTGTGCATCTGAATTTAGACTTCCAAGATGAACATTAGAAGAAATTCTTTACACCACAAACCGAATTTCATCTTACTTCAAAGCAGAAACTGAATACACTAGGTGCACGTCTAGTTTGCTGCATTTCTGAAAACCAGAAAAACTAAACTGCTCAAAATGAGATAAATTATAGGTGGCCAAAGTCAGCTCTTGGGCAGGAAGGCATAAATCCCAATAATTGCAGAAGATGCAAAAGCTGATTTTGTGGCTGAACTTGCAACAACAAGAAGGATTCTCAGAAAAGCTGATTTATTATTCTTGACTAAACATCAGAAGCAAATAGGTCAGAGCTCAAGCATGCAACCTCAAGAACATTTACTAACTCTGAACACGTATCTCGAGGAAGTTAGCTCCCATCTGCATAACAATCAAGACTAATAGGCTCATGACCCATTTGTCACTGAATCAAGTGGAGACGCTTGGCCATTTCACTTTTAGTAAGAGTTCGCTAAAATGTTCTCCGAAGACAAGCCCCTCTTAATAAGCTGTTTCCTCCTCACTTTCTAGATAAGTCTAATAAACTAGAATAAGACTGCAAGATTAGCTTCAGAAACCAAACAAGCCGAGAGGAATTACCAGTTTAGACAAAAGGAAAGACGCGAGTATTTTCTTTCATTCTGATGGAGCAACAAAGCTAAAATGATCAATGAAACGGAAAGCAAAAGCTTATGCATTTAAAGATAACTCACAGCACCCAGGTCCAAGATGCATAGCTTCACAACATTTTGGAGCTATTATTTTTTTCTTTAAATTTGAATACTACTTACGCAGCTGAGAATTATTCTTCATCAATTATTCCATGCCACAAAGATTTTGTAAAATCGACATTGACATAAAGTAGGCAACTGACTCAAGTTCATGATTAATGAATTTATCAGAGTCCACAATTTCAGATCCCTTAAAAGCTACTGATGCTGTTCAATGTTTATGACCTTAAGAAGCCAAGATAATTAGTTTTACATTGCTCTGTTGAATGAATGCTAAGAAAACCACTTCCGAAGGGGGAAGGGCTCCTGCTCCACCCCTCAAAAACACAGGAACAACAATCAGGAAAGGAGTTGACAGCTGGACTGGAGGATAGTACACCATACGCATACTGTTTCTGAGGAGCAAGCACTAATGAACTCCTAAGTTCTAGGAAAAAGTCTTCCAACCACTTAGCACCACTTTTAAATTCCCCATTGGCACAGTATGTTCAACACTGCGGAAACTGTCCATGAGCAGTGGGGGGACACTGTCCATACTGCCTGACAGAACAGCACAAGGGAACTAGGCCTGACCTGAAAAATTCCCCTTACTGAAACAATGCTGGAATGGAACTGTCTCCACAGGAATTAAAAAAAAAAAAAAAAAGAAAAAAAAAAGAAAAAAAAAAGAAACCAAACAAACCCCAAAACCCAAATTCCCTCATCAGAATACACACTCTTCAAAATGATACCAGCCAGCCAGGGAGTTTGGGGATCTCTTTTCATAACTTCTCTCAAGGATCTCTATGGAATCATTACTTCTCCAGATCCCCTCCCAAAGCTTGGAGGTATCTGAACCCATCAGCTGCATCTGGTCAAAACAGACTGATCAAGAGTTGCTCTTTTATCATCTTCCCAAAGAAAGATAACTTTTCTGAAAGTTTAGCAAGTCAAAGATGGTTTGAAGAGAAGTAATTTGTGGTTTAGGAAAAAAAAAAAAGGCAAGTTTTGAGCCTTGCCGGTGCAGAGGATGCCTGCCTCTACAGCTCTGCAGACCTGTTTTCTAGTGGTCTTGTGTTCCGACACCACCTAATGGCGAAATGCTGCATCGCTACCCCAAGTGCTTAAGCAGCAGCATTGGCGATGCAAGGTTGTTTTTTTTGTTTGGTTTTGGGTTTTTTAAATAAAATCCACATAAGCCTTATAGTTGTGCAGCAAGACAGGTCTTAGCTCATCTATTTTCTCTTAGTTTTGTTTCATACAGCTACATATAGTGCTTAAGACACTGGCAGACTCTTTGAAATGTGTATGTTCTTAACATGCACAAATCCCAGGCGTGAGCATGTGAAAATATTCTTCCCTCCCACCCCCATTTCCCTTGCAGCAGTAACTCTGGCCTTGCCTTACTCCTTCAAGGTATAAAGGAAAATTATCTTATGATTTACAAATAAAACATGGTCCACAGAGGGATGAGCCAACTCTCCCGCTGGAAAAATCAAGGTCTGTGAAGAAATGCATAGCTAAATGTAATAAAACACAAGACAGAAGAAAGCGTTAAGATTCTCCATCCTTCCTTCTCCAAATACTTCAGAGTGTAGCCAAATGGCCACCTCCTCGAGGCCACCTAAGCCCTTCCTCTGGGTTAGCTAGAAAAGAAGCTAAGATCCCACTCAAAAGCAATGTGCTTTCTTCTTAAGGACAGAGCATATTGCCTCTATAGCATTCCCGATTCCTGCTGCGGCAGACTAAAGAATTAAACTTAAACCCCAAACATTACACCTGGAAACACTCCTTACTAGTAGGGACAAACTTAGAGGTACATACACCAAAGCTTTAGAACCATTCTGAAAGCATAACAAGGTTATTATGTTCCTCTAGTACTACCATGAAACCATTACAAGGGTTTACAAGAACATGTGCTCAGGTAAGCAGGTTAGAACAATGATATGAGATACTCCAGGCAAAGAAAGTGAACCTCTTTTAACTGCCCTGCAGTTCAAACCTTCAAATCCATCTCATCTAGGAATTATGAAATCTGAACGAAGGTGGAAGGTGTACTGCCTAAGATAACCTACATTTTTAAAATGTATAGCTGTAATATGTCTGGCTCTGACATATTCAGAGAGACAAACCAGTTGGAAATATCTGCATTAGAATTTGACAATTAGTATACTGCAATTTCAAATGAAGCCTTAAAATTACATTCTGAATACTACTAAAGACACATGCTACCAAGATCCACTGTTACGTTATGGTGATGATTTGATATGAACCATTTTCTTGGGATGGTACTTTTGCTTCTGTTGTTGTTCTGGGTTTTGGTGGCCATTCAGGGTCAACCAGCAGTTCCTGAGCTAGATGCATATACTTGGCTTTTGGTGTCTTTTCTCTACAACCAAACAGGGAAGAAAGGAAACAGACTCCACAGCGATCCACAGTCTCCTGCAGAAGTGAACAGATTTGAAAACTGGATTATTGTAAGAAAAAAATGAAATACAACCAACAATACAGCGAATCACTAGGAAAAAGAAATGTTTCTGATTTACTACTTTATTGTCACATTGGACCTAGAAAGTGTAGTACAGAAACTCTTCTATTGTGTCACCTTTTCTATGCTACGGTAGCAATGACACGTAAAAACCATGAAGAAAACCCAAGTCCTCGGCATTATTGTAACACGGAAGGTCACCAACAGCTTTTATGCATATTTTAGAATAGTTTCAATAACCACAGGTACAACAGGCACCACTAAATTATGTTATTACTGAAGAACAAAAGCCTGGCCTAGAAAAAGAGACAAATTCCCAGAGTCTCAAAACACTTTAAGCAATGAGTAGCTTAACTGAAGGCAGGCAGCCAGCCAAGTGTGGCAGAATTTAACTTGCTGATACTGTGAAACCTAAGTCCTACAGGTATTAGTAGTTATTAAGTTCAATGATTTGTCTGATTTAAATCTCCCTTTCTATTTTTCCTCTCCCAGTCCGTAAACACATGCAGCTTCACTGGAGAAGAGAACTACCATTCCTCATTATCAAGACTGGATCTCCCTCATGTCTCAGAGAGCACTTACAGTCTGCAGAGCTGACATTTGAGTGGAGATACATTCTATGCTTTTCTTCAGACCCTGAATTTCTATCAGTTGGTGAACTTAACCAAACATGAGCCTTAAGCATCAAAGCAATTTGTTCTTTAACAGCCTCAAAAGGAGAAATATAACCCTGAAGTGAGTATGTTTAAACTGCAGTGCTAAGAAAAACCACTATAATTCTACCAGAGGGGGAAAAAAAAAAAAATGTACAACCAGCTAGAAGTAATAAGCCAGCTGGCTTAAGGAAAAAGCGAGTCTTTATGGGATCCATATAGATTTCCTTTATGTATTAATGACAGAGGGGCCGATCAGACCAAGATTCACAGTCACCTGAAAAGGAGAAGCTAAGCCCTTCAGTCTCCTGAACTATCTGAAGGAGTAATACTGTACTTCCATTTGCCATTCTGTTGTTTAATTTGTATGTGCTAGCAATCCCACAATGATCTAAAACTCTAAACCAAATTAAGCAAAGAACTGGATTAGACCCAGCATCAGCAATTCCACTTCCAAGCGAATCAAGGCATTCCCAGTCCTAGCATGCTAACCTGTGACAACACAAATAAAATTTGCTCCAGTGAAGACTGAAGATAAAGCAAGAAAAGTCTTAAAAGCAATCCTCTGGGTTTGCTTCACAGCTCTTGTATACAGAGATGAATTAAGTGTCAGCAAGGAGAAAAATATAAAAGCAGAAGGCTTTCTTTATAATATTCTAATTATAGAAATCTAATTTATAGAAGTCTAGTACTCTAGTTAAAAAATAAGATCTTAAGATAAGGCAACAGACACTTAAACATCACAAAAAGACAAAACCACTTAATTTGCATGCACTCAAATCATGACAGCAAAATACTAGTCTCCAACCTGAGGCGGCTGGGGTATGGTGAGGCGGAATTCTCCTTGTTTGTCTCGATTGAACACAACCTTCCAAAGGACCATATCAAGGAGGACATTCTGTGAAACATTGCAGTGATTGGGAAGAATTAAAGAAACTAATGATCATTTGTTGTTAGTGTGCACATTACAAATAAAACCTGAAATCGCATGTTAGGCATAAGTAGTTCAGTGCCAGGTAAAATGGAGAGTTTACGTTACTTGTCAGTACTTAAGTGATAAACATTTTCATTCTTCAAGTGCTCACATGAGAATTAAGAATATGGGTGTGTACTTTGACTCAATAGCAACGATGACCAAAACCGCATCCACTGATACAGGGAAAGATTGTTAACTATTCCCAACGCATTTCAATGCTCTAAAAATCCTCTGAAGCACCACAGGCATGAGCACTTAAAGCAGTTTCCTCTCAAACCACCTTTAACATTATAGTGTACTTCATGCTGGATCTATGCTTTGTCCACAGTGTGTTTTAAACCAGTGACATTCCCAGAAAAACTTCAGCGTGGTGGCAAAGCTGAGCCACCAGCAGGAAGTCTGAAGGAATTCTGTAGGAGTCATTTCAGATTTTGGAAAAGAGGGCAGAAATTGAACAGTATGTTCAGTACAGCTGGTTATTTTCATACGGCTGTGTGGGTGGACTCGAGACTCTTGAACAAATCCAGCAACGGAGGTGCGAACCCTGGTCTTCCATGGCCTTGAGCCTACGGCTGATCTTCGGACAGATTCCATTTCTAACATCTGACTAACCTCTGCCATTGAGGAACAGCAGCCGATTCAACAGACCTTTATAATAGATTTTATAACGCACCAGAATTTGATAGTGCTTTTATAAAGCATTTGCCAACAAATCCTCAGCTTGGTAGATGTTCACTTTTGAAGCCAGTCTAGTTTAAATGTCTATACTGGGAATTGGGATAAGGAGGAACAACTACTAGGATGTGCCTTTGTTGTGCAATATTTTGTGTCATCTGGTAGAAAGAATATGTGTGCTTTGTGAACATAGTCTGGCACCCACGTGCAAGGAGCTAAAGCTTCACCCAGCATTTCAGAAAACATGTTGGGGACATCTGCAGTCAGAAACCATTTCTGTTGCAGAAGTAATGAAGAAACTATTTAAGACACGCAAAAGTGTCAAACCGACAAGTGTGACAAAAGACGACAGATTCAATCCCTCATGTATCTCATCATCATGAGATGCTGAAAGAGGCAATTACTAAAGGATTAATCTCAGCAGAACAAACTCTAGGTGACGTACAGAGTACCTCGTTAAAAGAAGTAAGGAGAGGTCACTCAGCTTTTCTTACATACTGAGAATACGAGCTGTGGTACCCAGTAACTCTGTGGTGAAAAGTGCAGTGAGCAGAAAATCCAGCCAGGCACACAAGGACAGAAAGGCAGCGAGCTATACTGGAAGTGAAGAACACAACAGCCTGCGATTTCTGCACAGCACGTTCGACCCAATGAGTTGGCACCATGTGAAAAAGCTTCGGGGAGCCTAGAGTAATACTGCTGGAATTGGAGAAACACAGTTCAAAAGGTGGAACAACAGCAGGCTGAAGCTATGGAAGGTGACGGGTGTATCATAAAACAGGTCTGGGATTTGAGGATCGCTAGACAGTGTTTCTGGTGTACAACTGCTACACAGCCCACAAAAAAAAGCCATGATTCTGCACCTTCAGAATAATTATTTTGCTTCAGCAGCAAAGACATCAATATAGATAAAGTTTAACTTCTAATAAAATAAACAAGGAAACAAAAAAGAAAACTATTAAGAGTTTAGTAATACAAAAAAGTGAAAGAATTAAAGGGCATAAATGAAAACATCCCAAGCAGGGTTAGAGTAAATATAGAACTATGTAATAAAGCCACAGAATCTTTAGGAGGGGGTAAACTTATTAACAAGGCAAAGGTCAAAAGAAGTAATATCTACTGCCATGTTTGGAAAAGACAAGCTATCACCTGTCATGCGAAAACACCTAAAACCATGTTCCCACAGGCAGCAACAGAACAGCATATACTGCAAATTCTGTTTGCAATAACATTTTGAGAACAAAGCCATGATGATTTTGAATAAAGTATCTAAAAAACATAAACCAAACAAAAACTTCAGTTGATTTTATTTTTACCAAGTCATAAATAAAAGGGAAAAAACCCTAGTCAACTGGAAAGAGTATTAATGCTGTAGCAATCTTCAAAGACCAAAATGGTATGATCCAAGCAAACATTCTGCTGGCTACCCTGATAGCAATCCCTCACATAGCAATGGAAATACTGACTAGAAGCTGCAGAAAATGTTGTACAGTAAAACCAGATAACTGTAGTGTGCAAGCACTAGATAATGTCGAAAGGCTTTTTCCATCTTGCAGGAAAATAAAGTTACTAATGGTTGCAACCAAAATCCAAGTGTATTCAGGTTGGAAATAAGGCATCTGTTTACCAGGGCGAAGACCTAACCACAGGAATAAATGACTGGCTTTGAATTCAGCCTCCTCCTAGGAGAACTATCTGTCAAACTTTGATTCTTAGAAACAACACGGGGGTATCTGGGTGAAAGGTACAGCATCTGTCTGCCCACATTAGCTCTGGAATTACAGCAGAGGAGGTCAATATCCAGGGTGACCAACTTCAGACAAGCTCAGGGCTGGAAAAAGCAGATCTGCATGAACATGGATCAAATTAGATGAACAAGTTCTAGAGACCTGCATTACTCTGAACAATAAGCTATGCCTGTGATCCAGCTGAATGAAGATGGGCTCCTCTAAAGATTTTATATAGCTTTTTACAGTGTTGCTATATTATTCTGAACTGAATAACTGAATTAACACAGCAAAGAAATATGGACAGTACTGTGCTATGAAATAGTTGAAAAAATTTTAAGTCTTTCAACCTTTCCTCCCCTTTTTTTTTTATTAACAAAATCAGTTTTAAAGATATGCTTTTAACACAGAAACACTGACATCTGAAATCTAGCCTACAAGGACATTTTCAGGAATATAAACTGAAGAGAAAAACAGTGTCCACTTACACTGGCATGTTGTGAAGAGACCATCTAAACAAGAACTCTGAAAAAAAAATGCCAAACTTAACAGATGGGTGTTTTATTCCATTTGAATTTCTTACCTCTGTCAGCACGGACACAATTGCATTGAGAATAACAATGATGAGAATTCTTAGGCGCCATTCATAGGGGACACACACAAGCTGTGGAAAAAGAAAAGTTTGGGCCAGAGGTTAGCAACACATCTATGAAATAAACACACATTCAAAACAGGCTCAGAGCTTTAAATTCTCCCTTCCCCCTGTAGAGATAAGCTCTAAAATGGGTGAAGCTTGCCCAAAAGGAAGCCAATCCGTTAGCCTAGGAAGTAAAGACACCATCATATTGATGAATCTTACCTCAAGAAACGTGTCAATAGATTCAACAGGATGCAACATGATGAAAAATATGAAGATGTAAAGAACTAGCACAGATATAACAAACAGAACTGTAAAAGAAGAAAAAAATTAGCATATTAAATGGACATCTCACAGTCAGAGTTTAGACAGTTTTTCTATATATCATGTGTTCATTACTTCCTGACATTAGTATCTTTTCTTCCTCTAAATCACTTCCAGGTATATTTTGTCAACACAAGCTGTGCTGATGGCCACAAAGAGACAGAAGGCCAGACTCAAGTTCTCACTGCCTCACTTGTGGACCTGAAACATATATATATACACACACACACTTCTACAAACAGAGTGACTATTAACACAAGTTTCTCCATACAGTTTAATACCTCCCCCCTTTTTCTCTCTCTGATTACCAGAGGATAACTGTACTATATTCTCCTAGCAAGAACCAAACTGCAGGTGAGCCATGGATAAACAAGTATGCAGTCACTTGGAGTTCGCTTCAAGCTGTATACAGCAAGAAAGGACTTACAATTTTTGTAGGATGGTTGTCTAAAGGGCTTTCCTTTAGAAAAGACAATTGCCACTATGAGGTACTGAAAGCTGGATATAAAAAACAAAGTTGTGTTTTCGTAATTTTGAATGTAATGCTCATCATGAAGAGTTTCATTTTCCTGGTGCGCAGAGCTGCTGTTCGTGGCATCCAATACATTACAGGCACTACGACATAAAAGAAACATTTAACACTGAGTTAAGGAGATGATGTAAACAAGGCCTTCTAATTAACAAGAGTAATAACAGAACAAAGTGCTACACTAGTCAAGAAAGCTGATCCTTGAAAACTTAGTACAGGTAATAAGAAGTCAGTCAAAACTGCAACAGGGAGGTAGCAAGTTTTGCAAATTCTGAGCTTCAAGCTTGTAAGTTCACTACATAAGCTGTTTAGAAACGCTCACTGCAGACACAGTTTGAAGGTAGGAGAGGAAAATACCGCAATCTAAAGAAAAAGATTAAAACACCATTGTGTTTTCAGAAATACAAATTTGAGTTACTGGAACGCTAACAAGAAAGCAAAAATTTGTAGAACAGAAGAGTTAAAATAGGTCTGAACCATTAATGCCAACTTTTGATCTCAACTCTCCTGAAGTTGAGGAGTCTTCAGACCCTGTATTCTGGCTGTGCCCCCTCTTTGCATTTCAGCCAGAAGGGTAACTCCTATGCACTGGTATGCTAGTCACAAAAAATTCAGCAGACTAACGAGCTGCCATACAGAAGCTTTATTTACTAAGTCCCCAAAGGGGGTCAAGAAAGAAGAGAGCAATTATTGTCTATAGCTTTCCAATCATTTCTGTATCCTGCACTGAGCCACTGAAACACTTACTCAGATTCCATTGTCCAAGGCTCATACCAGGACTGCTGTCTGACCCAAAAAAACCCAAAGGTTTGGAAAGCAAGGCAGATGATGATCTGAGACAAAACGGAACACAGAAGTGGACCTGAGATAAGACCTGATGGAGGCCTTCGCGCAACAAGCTCCTTCCAAGCAGGGTTCAGACTCACTGCAAAGAGAAAGAAAAAACAAATTGTACATCGTTATGATTTTCAAGTGTCACTCTGTTCACATTCTGTGGAATTAGAAAAGCTTGCCCATCGCACCACTTTAAAAATCAGTCCAGAACTGCAAGTGTGCAACCACCTTGACAAGCTCATAGCACGCCGTGATGCGTTACAAATGCCACAGTGCCTTCTACAGGCTGGTTGTCCCCTGCTATCCTACGCTGCTGGGGGTAATAATAGAAGCCAAGAGACTTCAGGAATTAGAGGTGTCTGGGCAAATTCCCTTTGTCTGGCACAAGGACTTACAGCTCACCTCCTCAGTTTTGGTTTGCCATTACTTCAAAGAAGCAGTTTCTATTGAACTTGAAAATAGAATTCTACTGTTAGGCAGTAAACTGAGCGCTGGTTTCCTATCTGATTCCACGTACTTCACTAGATAACAGATTTCAAGTACAACATTTTGTGGACAGAAGTTGAATTAAAAATGCAGGAAATCAGATCATTTAAGAAAGATGACATTGGACCAACTCCTGCTTTAATACTAGAAAACAGTTTCCTTGTGTCAGGAGAGATTTATGACTTCATGTGCTGTGAAGAACTACTTTTCATGCCCACAACCTGGTTTGTTTTTTATGAGGACATTTCACAAACTTTAGATGAATGTAACTCGGTACACAGCGGTTTGGGTTTTTTCAATGCTAGTAGTAACATCTTAACTCTGTATCAGAGTGCTTAATCCAAACAGCATGCAATTAAGATATTAAAAAAAAAAAAAAAAAAGGACAAAGCAAAATCTGCTTCATAGAAGCCAGAAGTGGTAATTCAGCACAGTACTTACTAGTGAAGACAACCACCAAAATGATTGCCAAATCAATGAAGAGAAACTGGAAATCTCCCAAGTTGCTCAGGATCTAGACAGAAATCACAACTGAAACATTGGTAAATTCTTCACACCAATAAACATCTTACAGTGACAGTCCTATGGCATTAATTCCTTAAGTTTCACTCTATAAACAGGACAGTCCCTTGTCCAACTGGCCTCCTGTACCTGCAGGAGTCTTCAGTACTCTACAATTCACAGATCAATTCCTAAAGTATCAAGGTATGAATCAATTTCAGTTTCAAGATGCACTAGCAATTTGTAATTGAAATTTGTTTGTAATCAAACTTATTTTACTGATTTTACTGTTTCTTACAAATCAATGAAGTAATAGCTTAGGCCCACGGTTCTCAAAACACCTTAACCTTATTATGTGGTCATAGAGTTGTCAAAATTTCCATCTCAAAGGTCCTTTAATACTTTGCATGTTTGACAAACTCAGAATACATTTATTAAATGGAAAACAGGATTTCTATCATATTGTGAATCCAATCATATTAAAGGGATACACTTTACTTTGCTCCCCCCCAACTCAATACTTGCCAGCTGCTCTCTTTCTATCCTTGCATAAAAGGAATGCATTGCCCTTTACTTAAAGTTGGGCTATTTCAAAATGCCAACAGTTTTTAAGTAACTGAAAACTGTATTTCTGTTCAATTTATATGATTATTTGGACTTCCCACTGTGAAGACCTTCTATTCACTGGCATGAGTTACTGCCTTTTTTAAATATAGACTACCATGGTTTTCATACAGTTAATTAAAAAAAGGCAAAACCGACTAACAATAGTTTAGTCTAAAGACTGTTCTTAGAATGTGGGTGCTGTGCTCTCAAAGACTTGAAACAATTTCTATTTTCATCTCTCTGAATTGCACTGACACTGCTTAAGCACTTTCAGAATACTTACAGAATATAGCAGAGTAACACTGATGTACTGGATAATGCTGTATAACGCCATGAACTTAAATACACAGAAGGAAGTTATTAAAGCAGCACGGCCTTCCCTGTCAAAACAAATGCAATTTCTCCTTAGCAAAACCTTAACTGCAATTAAACACATCAGCAAACCCGTTGAGGGACATTAGGCTGAAGACATACACAGAAAAAGGAGTCAGAAAGGTACCCTCAAGTACATCAGAGCAGTGAGCGTGCCCTCTCAAATGAGCCACCACCTTATTTCAACATTCTTTGGACTTCACGTAGTTTTCCAATAGAGGTTTTAAAATGAAGGTCTGCTTGCAAAAGCATCTATGAAGTAGCAGTTTACCACACGGATTGAATGAACATTCAGTCAGCCGCAGAGCTGCTGACTTCAGAAATATTCGGGATTATGCATTACTTCATTAGTTCCACGCAGGGTTGACCAGATGCTTCTCTGGCTGACCTTTATCCAAAATGATTACTTAGCTTCCAATTCTAGAATCAAAAATTGGTCAGACTATTTAGAAAATTTGTTTTCTGCTTTGTATGGTGCTTAGCAGTTATCTGAAGCACTTCAGTGCTTGCAATTACACAGCCTTTATGGAAATCAGCAGGGACACCAAGACATCAATTTAAATACACGTGTAGAAGTTTATTCATGCTCTAAAAAAATTAACTTTACATGGACAAGTTTTTAATAAAATACTGCATCATGCTATGGCAAGCCTTTGCTCAGAGTAGAGAGACAGAACTTCAAAATACTATGTCTGCTTTAATTCAAACTGGCCTCTTACACCATCAATCATACAGTAAAAAACAAGTCACACAGATGCATTTAAGTTCACAGTAAGTGGCATTACCTGATCAGCTTTGGCACACAGGAAATACTAGGTGTCCTGGAGGTGAATGGTGATGCCACAGAAGCCTCAAGTTCAGACAGAGATATACCACTATGTGCCCTCTTCAGTGCCTGTCAATTAACATTGAAATAGAGAACGTTTTAAAAGTGACTTTCAGCTGTAAAAAACTGAACAGTTATGTATGGAAAATAAAAATATACTTACACCACAGTCATTTGCTCCATCTCCACACATGCCCACATAGTAACTATAAAAACAAAACAAGTTTCAGCATTCTGGACTGTCATTAGGGAATAGTCCATTTAGCTTATCTCATTAAATACTTCTGTATTTGACTTATTCAGGGCTTGCATAATAACGAGCGATGATTAATGCTGAAGGCAATTACTGTTGCCATTATACATGTAAGGGAGGAGACAGAAAAGTAACATGACTTAGTCGGGTCAAACCAATAATGGTTACCAGCCCTCTATCACTCCTAGGTGGTCTAGAGAAAGCTTGCTCTAGGCAAAGAGACTTTTGTAGTGTTCTGTGTAGCTGCAAGGTCTGACACCACCAGCCCATAGGTGAAAAATCATGCCATTAATATTTCTTTAATACATAAAAGACATTTGATAGATTTGTTTATTAAGCCAAGCAACCAGATTTGTAAAATGTTAAGTCAGTTCAGTTATTCATCATTTGTAACTTTATGAAAAGCCTGAAGCTTTCACAAGTAGCCAGCAGATGGTACTACTCTCATTCCTGCTCAGCTAACAGGCTGATCTACCAACTCAAGGGAGTTATATTAGCCCAGCCTGTTCCATCTGGCAAAAAGGCTAGCAGCATACTTTACTTCCACCCGCCCATCACACCAAACTCTGTCAACCCTCCTGCTTTCTATGCTGCAGCAAATACTTACTCTACATTTTGTAAAGCTTCCACCAACTGAGTTTTCTGATCAGGTGCCATGCGAGCAAACACAGTGCCATGTAACACAAGCTGGAAGACAGAAGATTTCTTAATGATCACAAGGCTAAGTCTGTTCACCATCAAAAGTGCCCATACTGAAGTAAAATACTCACCTTGGGTACCAGGTCCTGAAAATGCTCCAGAATCACTGCAAATGACTTTCCATTCATCGCAAAATGGTATTTGGTCATCTGGAGATCCTCAAGGCTTTCATGGACCAATTTAACTGGAATATCCTATCAAAAGTAGTTGAATACTTTAGCTGTAGTGTATTTACACAGAGACCTCGTAATTTCTAGCTATTTCAGAGACCCAAGACTAGAGGAGGTTTGTAAGAATGTTATTTGAAAGAAACAATTATTTAGTACTATAAAGTGTGGCTTAATGTTTCAATGACAAGCAACTAGAGCAGTCTTAAGGGAATGAAATGTGGAAAAAAGCTGACTTCTGCTCAGCTAAAATGTCAAATGTCATATCACAGTTGAAAAATTAGCTCCCCCAGCTGTTTTACTATTCTTTGGTATTTTAAGATCTCAAAGTTAATTAGCCCATCAATTTTAATTTGACACTTAGCAGCAGATTTGCTATTTAACAGAGAAAAATAAACAAAAAATTCAACAGTAAAACTAACTGCTTACACTCTAAGGGCATAATAATGCTCTTATTACCTCTGAGTTTATGGCTGGTGATGAACTAGTGCATTTTGCAAGGGTATCTGCATAATGCCAGTTGATCCTGGCAGCCTGCCCGTCCTTTGGAGGTAGTGCTTCAGCAATAATGACCTTATCCTGAGGTAGAATCATTCCACAGTCTCTGGCCACAGAGATAGCAGTTAACATGTTATCCCCTGTTAAACAATTACATTTAAAAAGGTTTCAGTTAGAAAAGGATCATGAGCATGCACCGACCCTCCACGCAGGAGAAAAGCTAACAAAGCCAGTTTTAAACTAGGAGGAGGACTGCCTGAAGTACCAGTGACAACCTTAGCGCAAAGCCCTACAGACAAAATTCAAAGCCTAGCCCATTAAAGTCTTTCCCCTGCACTAGCATCACTAGAAACATTGCATGCTTCTTTCGGCCACAAAGATCTCTTCTTGACCTAATCCTAGTGCATATTGAAATCTGGCAGAAAACATGTGGCCTTTTAAAATACTGCTTTTTAAACACAGTCAAAGAACATGCAAACACTGAGATGTCCTGGTAGGCTATCAAAATATTATTCTGAAGTTGCCATACCTGAGATTTAAAAAACAAACACACATAGTGCATGGAAAACACTCAGCACAGATGCTCCCATAAGCAGGCTATGTGTAAGTCACTCTTAAAAATTAAAAATCTGAAGTGTCTTATATTATAATCTGAAATGGCAGGGACCACCAGAAGGTCATCTAGTCCAAGCTCCTGCTCAAAGCAGGGTCAGTCATAAGATCAGAATAGGACTTTAACCTACTCTGTTTTGAAAGACCTCAAGGTTTTTCACCCTTTAGTTTAGTATAAAGTAACTTCTGCATGGAGCTAGGGAGACAAAGCTATGAAGCAGAACTAACCCCTGTGCTGGTTTCTGATCTCTGACTTGAAGCAACTTTCACCCCAAACAAACAGATTGGTGTCTGAACACTCGCACAATAGGTTCTAAACTTCACTCTTGCTATAAATACAGTTTAATCCCAGCCTATTGACACTAACATTCACACACTGTAATTAAAATAAGACCAAAAAGATGAATTATCTGTTGAGTAAGAATGTTTCCATGCTAACCTGTAACCATGACAGTGCGAATGTTGGCTTTATGCAAATCTTCAAGTACAGCAGGGGTTTCTTGCTTTAGCTTGTTTTGCATTATAATTAACCCCATAAAGTCCATGTTGCTTTCAATAGCATCTCTGTAGGAAAGGAGTCAAGGAAGAGAACATTAGCAGAATTACAGTTATTGTTAGATGTAGCCTAAAGAGCCTGATTTTCTGTTTAGCAAAGGGAAATAGTTCTTTTTAACTGTAAGGAGTGAAGAATTTGCTTTATAAAATTGACCCGAGAGGTATCACAATTCACAACCATTTATACTCATTTCCCTTGTTTCAGTTGAAAACCAGTATGAGAAAATGTTTCCTCAAGATCAACTTTTAGTTCCTTCCGCCACAACTTTCTAGAAGAAATCACATTCTCAAAAAAGTTAATGCTAGAAAAATCAACTCTGAATCTAACTGCATTCACAGCAAATCTCAGATTTGTTTAGAATGCACACTAATTTCCAAATGAGCTGAACCTTAACCTAACAGCTAACAGGCTACTAAGATGAATAGACATTAGCTAATTAATGAAGACAACTAATTAACTTTTGGTTTACATCAAGTCCTGTGTATTTACAGGTCTTGGGTATTTTACTGCTACTGTAGCTTTTCACAGCCCAAATCAGAAAACAGATTGCTCTGCTCTGTACTGCTTTGCAAAAAGTTCTTCTTGTACACAGAGCTGCTAGAAAACAAGAGTCACAGCTGGCACCTTCACAGCGATGCTGCCCTTTCAAACACTTAAAGGAAAGGACAGCACTACCCACAAAATTCAGAGCAGCTGAAAACTACTTATCAGGAAATATTACTCTTTGAAGGAAGAAAGGCTTCTACCTTCCAAACCTTTGTGACAAGCTTTGCAATGAGAAAATGGCCATGCTGCTTGTAATAGATGGAGAAACTAAACTGAACATGCAGAGGAGGATTCCCACTACCTGCCATGATCTGCAATAGACACAGGTAACGTGAAGCATGTTCAGCAACAAAGAAATCGGATGCAGTATTCTGCCACATTAGCAAAAATTAAACACCATCAAAAATTAGTATTACAGTTCATTTCAAGCTTAAAGATGTTCCTCAGAAACCACATTATTGCAGAAAAACTTGTAGTAATTTAGGAAATTTAATTGTCCAGGGTACAAATAAAGAATGCACAGAGCTACATATGTCGAGACAGAAGAAAGCTGAAAAAGAGAGTAATAACTGATAGAAACAAAAATAAAAATTACATAATTAATCCAAAGCATGCAGCTTTTAAAGCCTGTTACTTATTAAAAAAGTGAAGTCACTCTTACCTGTTAATAGTCTGGACTTTGTGCCACGTAAGCTTAGACTCCAGTTTTCTGTGAGCAAGAGCAATAACTCGGAAGCCCTGCTTAGTGTACTCTTCCAGGACATGCTCAAAGTCAACAGGAACTTTAAAAAGATCAAGCTTAGAGTTATTAAAATTAGTCATATTACAGCTGAGCTACACAAGAAATAAAAATAGTTTGTTCCTTTACCTGTTTCCTGCTTACACAAGCTGGCAATCACTTCAGGAGCACCTTTCATGTAAGCATCCATCCTCTTCTCCCCCAGAACTCTCGCAATTACACACATACGTTGCAAAACGGAAGAAAATGGAAACTGGCGCACAATTCCAATCTCATAACTGGTCTGTGTCATACAGGAAGGAAGGAAGAAAAGGGTTACATCCACATACATTCTAAGAGAAGAGGCACGTGCTTAATTGAAAAAGCATACTTACCGAAAGCTCAAACAGTTCCTACAAAAAAAAAAAAAAAAAGAAAATATAAATTTACTGCAAATACTAATTTTTTTTTTTTTAGCTACAAACTACTTCAACTTATATCAGTAAATGAATCTATACAGTATTCTCAATATAAAGTCATGTTGTATTTGCAATGGATTTCATAAAAGTTGAATATGAATATACTGCATCTGTTCAGTGGCCTTTAAAGTGAGACAGTAGAACCTCAGAGCTTGATTTCTTCATTAGAATTTGCAAAACCTTTCACAGTTCAACCTGTGTCTGTTTAGGCTTTGTAAGTGATTACAGTAATATGGGATTTCAGAAGGATTATTAAGTATATTCCATTCCCCCTCTCCTCCCACTCCACAAAAATAAACTAAAAATCATGTAGTAAGTTTCGAGAATGTTCACACTTCAACTACTGCACAGTAACTGCTGCTCAAGTACACTGAGTTTAGAACCAAAAAAGACACTTCTACTATAGAGTAAGATTCATACAGAGGAACCAACTTGCTATACCCTCCCAACTACCCTGCTCTGCAATAATCTGGATATACAGTCACATGCTTAAATTTCCCCACATGAAGTATTAAAAGATACTTCAAAATGCAGATAGAACAAGTGTTCAAATATGCCAGCGTCCATGTATTTTTGACTCAGCATTTAACACATACACCTCTAAGGTGGTAAAGCACGTATCTCAATGGTGACAAGAATTCCATGCCATGCAGTGACATTGACAAATGACTGTTTTAGCTGAACCTTCAAGGTGAGCACATCAAAGCATTTCTTTAGCACAAAAAAAATGGTAATGATACTAATATTAAAACCCTTATGCTCAAAAAAAACCCCAGTACAGCACTTTATAAGCAGTCTGTAAGAGTAATGAAGTTGACAATCAGTCTGCTCATCTTGAAAGGGGCATATACTGAACCACCATCTTTAACGACACTTTAAACAGGTCTTCTCTATCTTTGCCAACAAAACCCACCGTTTTGATCCTGGTTGAATTATATCAGCCAGAAACACAACATATAGTAAAATGTATTTGTTTAACACAAAGGGTTACTGTAACCCAAAGAATTGCTTTGAATTTTTATACCATTTCTTGATTTGTTGCTTGCTTGGATTCTGGGAAAAGTTGTTTTGAAGGTCGAACCACTGTTGGCATGATTCGATTATGAAGGGCTGTTTCCTCTTCAGTTGCTTCTTCTAAAATCTGTATTAAAAGTAATCAACTAATTTACACATTCATTAAGATTGATTTTCTCATAATGTCATTTTCAGAAAAAACACAGGCTTGGAAGTCAGCCCAAGGTGCAACGATCTTTCTAAGCAAGATTTCTCATGAGAATTAAGTGTCTTAATTTCACAGTTAACTTCAGATCCACTTACATATAACAAACACAATAAAATAGCTATTTAAAACTTTCTACACACAACATCAGAAAGCAGCAGTTTAGCTCTTCAGATTTGTTCAGTTCTACGAGTTGTTGCACAGACCACATTTTAGGAACATTTTCATACGAAGACTTCCTTTGACACGCAGACATTGTCAAAAGCCCACCATTTTACAGCACACAGTGGCTTATCTTGAATGTAACAGCGTAGGAAATTTCAGACTACTGATCTTAAAAACATTGCTTCTCTTGAAACATGCAGACACTTACCCATCCTATTGCTTCAAACATCTTCAAATCAAGTGGATCCCCAGAAAGCACTCCTTCAATTTTTGTAAGGGAATGACAAGTTGCCATACAAGCAACAAACTCAGACTTCAGCAAGCTCTCAGTGCAAGCCCTCTCTTCCGGCAAAAGGAAACTAAAACAATGAAGTAATAATATACTTAGCACTATAATTATTTATTATGAGCCAATTCAAAAGGTTTGTTTAGATTAACAGAGGAAAATTGACTGCCCAAGTCTCTTCACTTGCATTTTCACACATGACAGAAAACAGATTAAGATCCTGTTTCTGAAGATTCAGAAACAAGTCACAACTTCTGCTGCCTTCAAAAACACTGTTGATTCACCATCTAGTTTAATTCCTCATAGAGAGGCCTCTTACATGTTGTACTTAATTAGCTAAGCTATCACATTTTAGCAGCCCAAAGAGTCATCACTTAGGAGGACAGGACTGAGGAAACATGCTACACTTAACTGCATCATTTCTGCAGCGTGAACCTAGTGAGGGCTCAGGCTAAAAAATTAAGTTCCACCTCAGCCTCATAAGAGAGTTCTAACTTTCATTACACCTAAAGCATATTTTCTGTGGCATTCTTACAGCTCATTAAGGAAATGCAAACATGTATGAGCTCACGTGGAATTTTCTATTCTATTCTGCTGAAGCTGTTAAAGCACAACTTAGTGTCGTATTTGCCATCGGCTCTGAGCTTTTCCTTACCGAGCATTTTCCACCCGCTGAATTCCCCAAAGATCCAAGCCATCCTCAGTCAGTGTGCCAGTCTACAAAATAAACCAAGGAGCAAGGCAAGAAAAAACACCTTGAGAAACAAGTCATCCTCAAGTAAAGCAATAATTAACAGGTTATTAACCAAATTACACCCGCTTTTTGCTAGCAGTTAAGTTCCAATTCTGCTAAATAACTTCAAAAAACATTCATGCCCCTCCTTGGAGAGAGGATAAATTAAGCAGACCCTTAAAAGCCAGAGATGATAGCTCAACATCTCTATATTCAGGGGTTGGCAGCAACAGAAAATAGGTACTAAACCCTTAGTACTACTTTCTTATATAAGTAAAACAGTAACCGGACTATATCTACAAGGGAAATAATAAATTCTGTGCAGGTACTTAAGATTTTAGATAAAAATCTAAGGAGGAAAATAAATTTTATTAAAGATTTAGCTAAAAGCAAAGTATTCTGGATAATGGCATTACTGTTTTTCACTCACATTTCTGTTAATGAATAGTAACAAAATATGCTGGTTTGGCTTTTCAGTGAAATAAGTGAAAAGGGGAAACAAGCGTGACCTCACGCTTCTGATTTTCCAGAAGCCTGTGTACTAATAAGACCCTTAAGACACTTCTATGGTTCCAGTAGTAAGTTAGGAATCGGGAGGCTTGAGGTAAGAAAGCAGCTCTGTATTGTAAGAACTTTTTAGAGCAGACTAAATTAAGGGGGTTGACAGATGGAAAACACATAATACCCGAAAGCTAACAGGATAACATTACCTAACTTAGACGAAAGTAATGATTTTTTTCCTGTATTTGCTAGTCTAAACAAATTCCCATTTATAATACAATGCTTCTCCAGGTGACAACACAAAGTTCAAAAATACACCTAACCTTATCAAAACACACAAGATTCAGCTGGCCACAAATATTTATCCTTTGGGGGCTGATGCAAAAAATGCCAATTTTTTTCAATCTTCTTTGCGCATAAACAATGCCAGCAGTCATGGCAGCAGGGAGCGCTGGAGGCACCGTGATCGTGATGATGTCCAGAGACTCTATGATGATGGTATGAGCTGGAACCTGCAACAAAGGTCAGAGCTAATGAACAAGAACTCACCACTTAAAAGTTTCACCATCCCGCCGAGGCGTTACATCAGCGTTACCAAAAGCCAAATCCACACGTTGCTTTCCCCAGTACAGCATGTTTTGAATTGCCCAGAAATCTAGTGCAATCTTCACCCACCGTCAGCAATCATAATATAATTCTAAATTATCCACAACCTTTTACTTCAAATTCTCACTTTTTCCCCTACAAATATATTACTTTAAAACAGTAACTGAATGATGCAAAATTTTTTGAGACAAAAAATTTACAGTTATCAGGTTAACATGATGCTGTATCCTATTTCTTCCAACTCGTTATCAGTCAGATGATAATCTTTTATATTGTACATAAGTCTAGGAATTGGGTGAACAAAAATTGAGGTTAACTCAACATTACACTGTAATACATTTAAATTCTATTTCTCTGCTGAATTTTGCGCTCAGTGTGTCTCGCTGCATTGATACAAAGTAAAGCAAAGATATTTTCAGTTTAAACCAAACTGTTTCTCATTATCTGAACTGCACTGGAAGTCATGATTAATGCTTTTCTAAAATAAGGCAGTTCTGGACCAGAAACGAAAACATACCTCATTTAAGATGCTGTTGACAACCGTGTAAAGAAACCCAATGCCTGCCACCACCACCAGAGACAGGAGAAACAAATAGGCATCTCTGTAGAGTTTAAAATCAGTTGGTTTTGGATATAGTATGGAACGCACAAGCTGACCTTTAGCGGTACTAAAGCCTAGAAATGAAAAGGAGCGAGTTATTAAAATTACAACCAACAAAGCTATTCAAATATATTAAAAACCTCAACGAAACCCTTAAGCTAGTTATTTCATTAAGACTGTTTCTCAATACACAGGAACAGATGTTTCACAATACTGTAATTAAGGTGCTTCAAAAAATGTACGTGCAGATGATACCAAGTGCTTCTCTCCCATGGCAAGGACATGCAGCTGATGCAAATGAACCCCTCTGCTACAGCAGCGTAGAACCCTCAAGTGGTTTGGCCTGGAAGAGTTTGTTGTACTGCATTTTGTCCCCCACAGAGCTAGCTAGTGGGTATATTTATTAGTTGTCTAATTAAGCCAGTCCTTGCAAAAAGAAAATGAAGTTATTCATGAAGTCCAACCTTAAGTACTTAAATGGCAAGTCTCTAAGTTCCCCGGACAGACAGAAAGACGACTCGGGAAAACCTGCAGTGCACCGAGTCATCTACTGGAGAAACCCACCTCCTGGGACACATTTTGACACCTAAGCTAGGACACTAGACTTCTAAGGGTCTTGGCCTCAGACAACCAACGATACCCTGAGATCCTCTGTGTACCTTTGACTCAACACACGAAGAGGCCAACACCAGTGCCCAATTCATTCTGTATTTGCTTAAGACTTTGAAGTCTATTACTACAACCACAATGTCAGGCTGGCATTAGTGACAGCCCCTTGACAGGACCTCAGTCTGCAAGCCATCGCAGCCCTCCATGATGACATTCAGCATACAAGATTCTACCAGAAAGAAGCAGCTACTGCATCAGGCTTAAAGAGGAGGAGTTTACAAGAGGAACAAGGCGTGAAGCCTCCAGGCTTTACATGTGCTAGCACAGAATACAAACTATGGGCCTGTTCAGAGAAGTTCAGCATGTCAGTATGTACTTGAGTATTTAGTCATGATTGGTTTGTAATTTGACAGAGGAAAAAAACAAGCTAAACCAAAAAAAAAACCAAAACAAAACAAAAAAAACCAACCCAAACCCTTTTGACTTTTATTAATGGTTTTGTAGAAGGTTCTGTTACCACACAGGCTAGAACACACCAGGGTAAAACAATAAATGAAAACCTCATGGGTGTCTTGACAACACTGGGCATACAGGTAGAACTCCAGTGAACGTTTCAGTTCCCTAAAAAAAAGTTACCAGTTTTGAATTCTTTACACTTAACAACAGGAGCCATGATGACAGACATTAGCACGTGCATGAACCGAAAAAACAAATACATTTAATTCAATACTTTATGCATCTTTCAGCTGTAACAGCAAACATTTCATGTTAAAGGTTTAACTCCGAAGAGTACTGCGGGTACAATCCCAGCAGATCAATCTCTTATCCTGATTTACAACGAGAGTAACACTACATGTCATTGCACACACCACATGGAGTTCTGCTCTCCTAGAATGCTTTTAAGGACTACATTTTCTAGTATCTTCAATTTTGTGGCATCCCCCTCCCTCTGATAAAGGGATTTTTACTTGTATCTCAATAGGTAAGAATTACTTTAGTTCTTGCTATCAGACATCTTCGGAGGGAGAAGTTACAAGTGCTGAGATATCTCTCCAGGTCCATGGCGGGGGAAATTCCCTACTTGCCTAGAAACCATCCCTGTAATCCAGAATGTAGAACAGAGAGGATTTTATATCCCTTTGCATCTCTCTCTATATGGTCATAGCAGGAAAAAAAATGCACTTCTCCACACACAAAATCTGAACAAGGTTCACGGGGTTAAATTCATGCCGTTTACAACACAGGAGCCAACTCTGACTTGTCATGGGCTAAGAGCAGATCAAAATAAATTATGTCAGGGCAGTAGGACTCAGTGTGTTGGAAGCAATTACAGTTCTCATAAGAGTTCCAGATCATGGTTTCAGACTTGAAAGAAATGCACTGTCATGCTGCAGAGTAGAAAAAATAAAACTTCAGCAGGTCACTTCTGTTGCTGTTTTGGAACCACCCATCTATATATACACGGGCTGTGCACATAAAATTTCACATTTAAGAAACAAATTTGAGATGGATATTATTAAATGGGAGATGTATTCAAGGGGAATATCTTCCCTTAAAAAAAGTCTACTAAGAGACTCTAGAAAGACATTAATGAAATTAGTTAAAAAAAATTAAAAATCAGAACATTTCTTGATAAAACAGTTACAGAAGGTGAAGAGAAGACACCAGAGAAAGAGGCGGCTAATAAGGATGAAGCTACTTCGTGGAAAACTTGCTTTAAGTGGTATTCTGGTAAATGTAGTCAAATTAATTTTACCCAGTTCTACTGTAGCTTGGATTATAGCTTACATTCACCTACTTTGTGGTGGGTTTCTGAAGATCAGCTTTGTGAAGCAGAATCCTGCAACTACATTAGTCTGCGCAATTGTTTTAATAAAACATCTCTATTGCCTAAAACCAAACCTTTAACATGTTCCTATGAACAAACACTCCTGTGGAAAGGGCCAGACAAAACACTATTTTTTAAGCATATGTTATGTACTTTGACAAAACTACGGGATAAGAAAAACAATCGGCATTGCCAATAGCTCCACTAAAATAAACCCTTCCCCATTACCCACCCAGCCCAATGGTATGTTTAACCTTTCCAAAGAGGTGTCTGTAGTTCAACCAGCACACTGTAAAAGACAGCTGAAGGACCTGAAAATGCATTCAGGTAAGTTTTAAATTGATGCTAAAGACCGATTCACTTTCTTGCTTGCCAACCAAAAGTCTCCAGGCCACAAACCGGCTCTATTACTGTTGCAAGACATTTATCTATTTGATGTACACACATTTATTCAAGCTTAGCAACATACAACACAATACTCCAAAGTATCAGTTGACATACTACTTGCTTTTGTAGGTGTATGTTAATAAGAGATAAAATTAACAACAGATACCTGTTCTCACTACTAGAGCTTTGACCAACTCTCCAGTATAAAACCGGGTTTGAATGACATTGGTTCCACAGAACAACGTATGCCGTTTATGCACCTCTGGGCTGTATATTTCATCTCCCATTGCTTTCGGATATTCTGAAGGATTTGGCAAATTGATCTTTGTGACAGGAACGCTTTCACCTTAAATGGAAAAAGAACTGCTAAGCAAGATCAAACAAGAATAGACCTTTTTTTCCATCACGACTTCAAGCAGAAAAATATAATCTCAGTTCACCAGCACAGAAGCAGACTTTTTCCATAAGTCATCTTCCTTCCTTTCACCACATTATTATGCCTCCCAGCTATTAGCCTCGGCTCTCCAGACTCCTTATCCAAATCCTCTTTAACTCTATTTGTTATTGACTGTTACAGCTTTTGTGCCTCTGAATTCTAATCAGACAGGTCTAAAATACAGTTCATTGAAAGAAAACAAGACAAGCATCACCTCATCTTTACTCAGAAAAAGTAGAAACTGGATAAAATTATTCTTGGCTTCTTTGGTGACTGAATACATTCAAGTAGGGCTGCAATATTTCTTTTTTTATCAGTCGGTAGCAGCAGCAAAAGGCTCAAGAATTGAATATAAAAACAATCTCTGAACTACAGTTTTCTAAACAATGCCAGTTTGGACAGATTATCCCAGGAATAACAAAAAGTCCACCCTAGTCACTGGAGCTGTCCTTCATCAGGTCCCTGGTTGCAGGGTATGCAGAACACTTCAGATAATTTCTGGTTTTAAACACAGCACAACATTCTAAGCACTTCTTGGAAGTAGCTAAATAGTTTGGACAAAAAAAAAAAATCTGAAGAAACATACTGCAGAAAGCCAAGTAGAGAGGCAGGAAGACAAACTATAAAGAAGAAAGCTTTTCAAAGAGTAACCATCACCCATTTTTGGAGCTGCCAAGCAGTACCAGGTAACTGCTGATAAGCAGAACACAAGTACATAATTGCATACGTAATTGCAAGAACATTTAAACATTTAAAGCAAAATTAAACATATGCACTTCTGCTAGAACACACTGCAAGTTAAGCATGCACAAAGGTATAAACTAATATATTTAGCCACACAAAACTGTATCAGGTTTACTTTACCTGTTAACATACTTTCATTTACAATGCAAGTACCACTGAGGAGTACTGCATCACAGGGCATAATTGTCCCATTAGATGGAATCAACATGATATCCCCAGGCACAAGGTCGGTGGAAAGGATTTCTTCTATTTCTGAGTGTTAAAACACAAACAAGTTTACCATCTGGGCACTTTAAGCCAGGAAAGGAACTCTGACAGTTACATATGTAGAAGGGTAAATAATGAGAAATAGGAATAGGACAACTACCTAATCTAGAACAAACCTGACACTTGCTAACAATACCATTTAGAAAGGTAATCATAAACAGATGATTATCCTGTCTAAATTCCACTTTGCAACTTCTTTTCCCATGCAATTTTGTTAAGAAATGCAAACATTTCGAGCTGATGAAAGAAAAATACACACCAGCTTTACACTCATACTTAATGAACAATTTAAACTCCGACTTCCCAACAGCCTGTGAAATTTACCTTGGTTTCCTCTGCAGACAGAAACCCTGACAATGCTGTGAGCTGCTACCATGTCATGTAACATAACATATTGCTGCAAAGGGGAGAAAACAGTTCATTATTTAAAAGCCCACATTCTATCTCTACAAAGAGAATTATCGGCAAATTCACATCAAAATAAGCCAATCGGTAAAAAGCTGAGCAGATGCATCTGTTTTCTTTGGACTTACCTTTCTAATGGTGTAGAGTGAGCTAACAATGGATATTACAGACATGATCACAATTGCTAATGCATAGTAGTGATATTCATCAGTGATCCACAATATCACACTGAACAACTGAAAAATGTAAAAAGGGTTGAGAACCTAGAAGAGTAACAGAACATTAAAGTTAAACCAAAAGGTCACACACATTCTCTATTAGAAGAGTCACAATCCTCCTCCTCTATGGAGGAGGTAAAACTTTTCAGGTTTTTTATACGTGATTTTGGTCTATTTTGCCAAACTGATCCCTCTTTCGCTACCTCCTCAACCCCTCAAAAGCACAGTTCTCACTAAAATCATACATGAGCACATACTTTGAAATTGTGTGCATTTTCCCCTGCACCTCAAAGCAAAATCAGAGGAACATCTGAGACACCTTAAATTACAATTCTTAAATTAATTTGAGTGTTATTACCTATTCCTTATTAATAAACACACTGACACTCCAAGTTCTTACTCTGCAGGTTCAAGTTGGAGAGTTTCTTTGTTGTAAAGTTTGTATCGTGCATTATTATAGCATAAGGACAAGTTAATTATTCAAATCCACCTGATACAAAGAAAATGGAACAAACCCAAGAGAAGCACATGCAAGAACACTTTTGATTTGATGCATATATTGTAATGTATGATCTCTGGGCTCATAAATGGAGAACACAACTGGTCATTTTATGTTTGAAATTAACAAAAAAATAAAAGATGTGTATCCTCAAAGAATTCTGACAATTTCTAATTTCCTTCCTAAGAGCTTACAGCTAAGACCTCTTAAGTTTGGAGAGTTCAAAAGTAAAGGTCCCTATTTTTAGCCTGTGCTGAGGTCTAGGGGAAGGTTTCTGGTTTACATTAGTATTTGAAGACCAATCCAACAGTCACGGTGTTTAAAGTAACTTTTAACTATATATATATATATTGTTTTGGTTGGGGTTTTTTGTGGTTTTTTTTGGTTAAAGATCTTACCTCCTTAATCAGAAGCTTAAAAATGGAAGGCACTTTCACAGCAATTTCATTTACTCCATAGAATGCTTTTCTGCATAAGAAAAGAAAAATATCAAAAGACAGTTAAAATTTTGTATTAGAAATCTTATTTACTTCCAAGTAATTCCATTAATATGAGTAAGAATAAAATATTACTTAATCTGTGGTCACTTATCTATCATATTGTTTCAAAAGGTGTTTATCAAAAAACATTTATCCAGTGAGATGTTCCAATACAAAGATAATGTTTTTATACTTCGATTGAAACTTTTAACTTGATTTTTCAGTTCTTTCGTAAGAAGATTTCCCTGTAAATTGTGCATAGGGCCACATGTTATTAAGCATGTCATTCTGAAAGCCAGTATGGGGTTCTCATTCACTTAAGCTCCAACAAGTGTTAACTCTTAACCTGCAGTAAGACACTGTTTCCATGGTTCACTTAGTTTTAATCTTAGCATGAAGAAAGGCAAATCGTGAAAGGGGCAGGGAAGAAACTTAACTCTGATGGCATCTGAGCTGGTTAAACAACACTGACATGAAGAAGCCCTTAAAGGTTGTTCTTATGAAAAGACACAAATTGACAGAAAAGGGAATGATGAGCCAGCAGATGCTTCCATATTTTAAACTCCAAGAAGGTTTTGCAAAAACACAGTCAGGAACGCAACAGAACCCGTGCTATTCTAGTTTGGGTAGTGCATCGATAAATTTGAACGCCAATAATTAAGTATATATCTACATTTTCACAATATATATTCCAGCTTGCTGTTCAAATTTGAAAACTAAGACATCCCTGAACTATGTACCATAAAAGTTACATCTTAAAGGGTTTTTTCCTAGACTAAATTCTTCTCTACATACGCACCTCAGCTGTGTCCCCTGATAGGCATATTTACACCATTCATCTAAAGTAGCATGTTAAAAAATTAGCATTTCCTTCCCTAGTTATTTCTTGCCAACTAGCATTAAAAGAAAATGCATGTGTGCATTTAGCCCCAGCCAACCAGAGACAGATCCATGCAAGCTACAGGACACACCTGTGACACTAACTAAGCTTTTAAAATTAAAGCCAAAGTCCTGAGACCTGGAAAGTTTCAGCCTTATTCTTCCTAAAATAAGAAATTAGTTACAGTTTAGGACAGGCTTCCTGGCATCCAATATTCTTTATCAGCCATCTAGTGCCCTGCTCTGACAATGACTATTAGCTAAGGCTGGTAAGAAGCAGAGTGATTTCGCTCAGCATTTCTTTCAAGACTTCGACAATCTGCAGCTGGAGACAAATGAGCATCTTTCCAGCTAAATAACCCTCAGTGGACTTTTCCAGTGAGAATCAGTCCATTTGTCTCTGAACCCACACATGCCCTTCAACAATGACGGTATGGTATGGTAACATTTATGTCAGTTAAAGGTGAATTATGTAGAAAAATTAACTACTTTGTTTTACATCAACTGCCAAGTTTCACTGTACACCTGCCAACACAGTTGAAAACTTAACTGCTTGCTATTCATTTCGTACATTCATTTTCTTTCAAAAGATTTAACAGTAAATACAATTTCAGAAATCTACACTGAATTACTTTACGCAACAGTTCCAATTCCCATGGACAGTGTAGTTTGAGAGAAGTTACCACAGTATCAGAGCCTAGCTCCTGCTCAACACATAGGTAAACCAAGAATTTCATACATTTCCTTCAAAGAAGGCTGTTAGATGTAAGAGCCTGTCTGTAAACACTAATCAATAAATTATCTTCTAGTTTCGTTACCACTTTGAACATACATAATGGAACGAAAACCATTCTTCCCTCAAATAATGTTCTATTACCTGTAATCATGCATTCCCTTTGTCAGTCCCGTGCTGTGTTCATTGTGAATTGAAGAACAGAATGTAGATTCATCTAGACCTCTAAGTAAAGGAAAAAAGTGAGTTACTTAAGAAACCTGATATTTAAAATGAAATATTGATAAACTCCAACGACCTAGGCCTTTGCCAAGAGTTACACTGTATTATAAAACAGTACATTCTATGGATTAATGTTGTTCCAGCTATTTTTGTCACAACTGCAGGTATCAGTGAGGTGTTAAAAGCAGTCTTCCTGGTGACACGTCTTACTTTGTAGGAGTTGTATCTATTGCAAAATCAAGATACACTTAAAAATGAAGTAAAATACCAGCACCACTTGTATTCACAGGCTTCTCAAAAGAGGTGAGCAAGTTTTATAAAACACTCTAAGAAATCAATAGGGATTAATATTATCTTTGTCTTCAAGTAGTAATTGAAGCATTTTAAAAACAATTATTAATCTATTTATCAAATAAATCTATACTTCCACTATTTTGATGTATCTTGCTACTAAAATTTTATCCATGACTGGGTAAAGTACAGTCTACATTTTAAGTACTTCATTATCACCGGAAGAGTCATCTTCACAGGACTTCTCTACATGCTGTGAAAGCAAATGTTGTAATTGAGAAAACCTGCAGATAAGCAAGTACACCTGAAACATCATGATGTTGAAGGCCATGGGATCATCTCAACTACCAAACTCAGTAAATAGGCCACAGCACACCCAATATCCAGGCATTTTCTAGCAGATATATTTTTAGATGCACAGGAAAATATCATCGCTTTCCAAAAGGCTTTGACAGATGACATGACAAAACCAGCACCATTCAACACAAGTCTTTTTTATATTGTGTATCTCTTGAGTTATCTACTAAAGAAAGATTCAGAGTTGTCCCAGTGAAGAATGGGACACAGAAAATGCTTTAAACATCCTCAGTGCTGCAAAGGCTAGGACCATGTTCCCACCACCTTATGAAAGAACAGAATGTGAAAAAGTCAATGTGTTAATCTGGCCACACATTTACAAGGTTTCCCTAAATTTTTTCAAGTTCAAAGATTTTGAAGCTGTGATTCTTGTATGAATAAATACACAATTCTCTGTTAATAACCATGCATTTCCTCCTACTCTATCCCAAATGATTCAGTTTTTCTTTTCCTACACAAAAAGAAATGCAGCAGTGCGCCTAAAACTCAGAGTATACAGGAATATGCCTACCTAGGTGTGTAATGTCCATGCAAAGATAAAGCTTCTAGGAGGATGGCATCTGCTTTTTACAGTACTGTTAAGAGTACTGAATTCCCAGGGCATTGAAAAAATAGATAAAATCCCTGCGTGCACATAGTTTATTACATAAAGCACTCATCAACTCACTCAGAGACTCAGTTGACACTAGATAAAAACATAACAGACATCCAAGGTCAAAGTTGCATCCTCTTTGGCTATGTGACAAGGCCTCATTTAGTTTAAGAACAATTACACTTGCTTTTCCTGTGTTTAAAACAGACCTTCATACTTCGTTAGTATAAAAAGAACAATGATATGAAACTCAGGCTCTCATAACCAAATTAGTAGCCCAAGAAATCATATTTTGTCTCCCTTCTGTATTGTGCTAAGCCTTTAATTATGTGATCAAACCGTTCTGTCTCTGGATACTTGCATAATTAACCACACAGAGCGAATCTATCTTCACGATGCAGCACTGTGCTTAGATCACAACTACAACTGCATTGCTTGACTCGTGGATTCTACTACGAAGCCTTCAGCCTCATCTACCCTCTCTTTACAAATATTAACTTGATTCTCTATCATGTTATTAGCTAATACTGATTTCTGGTTTTTACATAAACTAAAAAACAGATAAAAAAAATTCTCGATGAAGGACAAATTTTTAAGACTTCTTTTTCCAGCATATTTATCATCCCTAACTTCAACTATTATTTTGCAGGTGGTATCTAGTACTTCACTACATGATCATACCTAATGCACTCGAGAGAAAAGTTATAGCAAATTTTCCTCCTTCTTTGACCTTGTACACAAGTGACTTAGTCCTCTGCCGGTATGGGGTATGTCTCAGATCCAGCTGTTTCTCCTCTTTATTATCCAGTTGCTGAACAATGGTGTCCAGCTCAGCTCCAGTACCTGACTAAACAAGTGGTCAGGCTCCGGTGTTGCTAATACATCAAACAAGTGAAAGTCTGGCATATCAGCAAGAATGTGACTGAATCAATGCTCACATAACTTCACAGGCATATCTGAAATTTCTCCGGGCCTTATAAATTGGCTGAGTTATCACAAGAACATCAGAAGACACACTCGGCCAACAAATGCCAAGTTTCAAGTTACTGCTTTAATGCTATGGAACAACTTCTTTTTTTTCTCTCTCAACCTGTCGAGTCACAATTTTTTCCCATACCTTTTCTTAGCATAAAAATACAGTTTTGAGGAGTTTTAATGTCAACTGTGGGAAATATTCCCTTTGAACAGTTTAAATTAGCAACGCTATAGGCATGAAAACAGGACCCTGCAATGCAAAATGACAAGCATCACTACCTGTACCACTGTAAGTCATGGGAGGCTTAACACAAAAGATGCATAGAAAGCTTTTCATTATTTACACATGAACTGAGACATTTCCACCATTCCAGAGGGGTGCTCAGTTTTGTAAGTTGTGTTGTGATAATTTCTTTGCATTTTTGTCATTGCTGATAACTTTCCATAATACGTGCACGCTTTTTTCAAAAACACACGAAACATTTGCAAAGTAAGTTGTTTCTTACAGAAATTTTGGGTATTTTTCTTTTCTTCAGCCAGTGGTCATTAATTTTTTTCTATATGTAGTGCTTGGACTTTTCCTTGTGTTGGTTCAATGCAGTCAACATTGACTTAAGTTAAAAAGAGGTTATATTTCTAATCTGACCTTATTTTAACAAGCAGTTGTCAAAAAAGAAGTCTGTGTTCATTTAACTTATTAGCACGGAAGGGACCTCTGGATATCACCGAGTCCAACACCACTGCCAGGGCAGGCCTCACAGGAACAGATCCAGGTGGGTTTTAAAAGTGTCTAGAGAAGGAGACTCCACAGCCTCTCTGGGCAGCCTGTCCCAGGCTCTGTCACTCTCACAGTGAAGAAGTTTTTCCTCATGTTGAGGTGGAACTTGCTGTGTTTCACCTTGCCACCATTACCTCTCGCCCTATCACAGGGCACCACCGAAAAGAGACTGTCCCCTTCCACTTGACACCCACCCTGCAGATATTTGTAAACATTAATAAGATCCCCATGAGAAGTCCTTATTAGTAGCATCGGAAAAAAAAACTAACCACTTTCTTCTTCAACCTTAACGTCATGCAACAGTGCTGCTGGGTAAAAGAAACAGCACATGACATTCAGTGAGCACAGCCAGTACTGCCCACTAAAAGAAGGCTTCCACCAGTGCAAGAGCTGTTCATGTTACTGAAGGGTAACAAAAGAAGGATCAAATTCAGCTCAACTGGACTAAAACCTAGCAGCAGATCTACACAAAGGTCAGCAACAAGATATTTGGTGAATTCCCCTCCTCCTAGATACTCCTTTTGGGTCTAGGTCAGCAGCAATGCAATAAATAGAAGTTATTCCATCAGAAGGGAAGGGTTTACAGGAGAACTACTGTCTATAAACAGGTGCCCTGATTCTCAAATAACACTTCAAGAACAGGCGAAAAGCCTGCGGAGGCCTGCAGCCTGTCACCCTCTATGAACCATGCTTGACAGAGGTAGATTAAACAAATACCTTCCTTCAAAGTCACACCAAGTTAAAATTTCCCTGCACTCATGATGGTTCTACCGACTCAATGAGCTAAAGCAGGTGGTCAGGATATGATAGCAGTTTTCACCATGCTTTTAGGCACGCTATTATGGCTTCTTTAAATGCAGTTTGAATCACAACACAAAAGGAAACAGTATTCTTACCGTACAACATCAAAACTTTGCACTGAATCATTCCAGAAATACTTCACGCTGTGATGTGTGAAATAACGAACCTGCAAGGGCAGCAGACAATCGAGATTAGACTAGCACCACTTAACACCTCTCTGACTGACTTGATTCTCAACAGCAATAGGAAGTGAATTTAGAAAAGCTTCACTGAAAAATTAATAATTTTCCTTCAAAATAACTTTTCAAGCATTCCACAGTCTCCAGTACCAGGTTACTGAGGAAAAGATTTGTGGTCCACCCAAAAAAATTGAGTTAGCCTTTTAGACCAAGGCAACAGCTCGTGTGCACTGTATTGCGTGTGTTTGCTCTAGATACTACACGAGATACTTTGAAAATTAGGAAGCATAGTATTGCAGGTTTACTTACAGGCAAATATTTTTTCAAATAATTTTCATTCTCTTCTGCAGCAGATTCACAGAAATGAACAGCATGGCCATTTGAAACCTTGCGTACAATGGGGTTAGGATTCTGTAAAGGATTGGCTCCCAAAGAAGGCATAACACGAACCTTTGCACAAAACCACATCTTGAATTCATCCTTAAAAAGAGGGGGGCAGGGAATGAATTGGTTGAAACAGCATTTAAACAGCATATTACTAGAACAGCTGTAGCAAGATGTGTCAACAACAGATGACAGATTAGCAGAGCCCACACATAACTACAGAAGATGTCACTAAGTTAGCATAAGCTACCCTAACAATACATTTTCTTTCCACAATTCTAAAAGTGTATTTTTGCACTAAAAGATTTATTTTCCCCCCCAAGTAGTGAGTCTTGGCACTTGAATTTTGCTGTCTTCAGCCCTTCACAATTTACAGCTGTTCTGTACTAGAAGGAACTATGGGATTCCTGTGCATTCAGCTGCACCCACTCTGCAACTTCAAATAACTGATGACTTCACACAAGATCATAACCAGGGACTAAACAGAGCAATTGTGGAGGAAGAAAAATCACTTGAAATCAAACCCCACTTGGGTCCACAGTTACACCTCAATTCAACAAATGTTTCTTTGCTGAACAAGGGCGGGAAAACTTGAAAATCGTGTTCTGGGGTTATATGAACAAAGTATCTGTTCTGTAACTTTTTAGAACAGCACTCATGCATTTTATTCTTAAAACCCCAAAACCAAAAGACTTTATTTTTGCCATGTCCTCTTCAAACAGGTGTCAATCTTCCCATAGGGGCAGCAAAGTACTAAGGAGCACAGTTCTGCAGTGCCATGAAACAAAATCTACAGCGCAGGCAAGGATTGGTGTAACATAGCAAACAGAAAGGGGGATGCAGAACAATGGCAAACAGGGAGCAGCACACCCTCCTACACACTTACAGTTGTTCTCAGCAGAACCACTTCACAGTCTTTAAGTGTAGTCCTTTTGCATGTTGCTTTCACACGCCACTGAGGCATCCAGTAGAGGAGGAGGAGAAGAAAGCCACCAGAACAGATCACTCCTACAGTAACTAGCACCAACTTCCAGCGACACAAATCATAGCCATAGATCTCCTGCATGGAAACAGAGAAACAAATAACAAACAATGACCCTCTTAGTTACTCTGACTTGGAAAGCCAACATTAATTTTTCATAAGGTGCAGTATTTAAAGCAAATCAAATTTCAAGTTTTCTTTCCTGGAGGAAGGAAAGATTTTTTTTTTTTTTTTAATAAAACTACTACATGACACAGTGGTAAGAAAAAGGAACACACTTTTGCTCAGTCAGAAACACAAACATCACTAAAAGCCTGACAAAGGCAGAACGTCCACATTGTTTAAAACATTTCATTGCAGACCCCATCTACTCTCTTTCCTGCTCCCTAAGGGCTGATGTTGCAACACAACCTGCCTTAGCTCCCTGTGAGCACCCAGATTTTAGACTGTGACACAGCACAAGTCAGAAAAGCATTTAAGAGCAAATGCAGATGTGGTTTTGTCAAATGCCGATTTTACCACGTTAACGTTTGATTAGCTAGCATACAAAGCTTTGAATTCCTGCTGCTAGATGAATTTCAAACTTTCTAAACAAGTCTGTAAATATATTTATCAAACACTACTTTCCAGTAGAGAAACCAGCTTATTTTGCCTGCCGTTTACCAAGAAATGCTACTGTGAAACACTACGAAATGCAAGCCACACTGTCAAAGGTTCTGTAATTTGCCCTAGCTGGAAAAAATCCTCTTCTCCCATTAAAAAAAAAATAAAAAATAATTAAGTGTACCTTAGTCAAAGGCAAGTACCAACTTAACCTGATGACAGCCAGGAACAGAAAATAATTCAGTGGCTTATTGGACGCTGTGTTACATCCCCGAGTTTCACATTACATCATTAGGTTGTATTTCCTGCTGCAAAAGGGCAATGAAGTTTCCCACTGAGTCCCACCCACATTGTTCATATTGACACCAACTTTTGGAAAAAATTTTTGGTAGTGTTCAGTGAACAGTATTAGAAATTGTTTAAACTTCTTTCCTAAGAAAAGGCTTTTCAACAAGTTTGTTTTGCAGCCTTCTCAGCTGACAGAAAGGAGAGACAAAACCCATTCTCTGTTATCCCCAAAACACAGGAGCCAGTATTCACTCCTTACCAATAAAAACAGGTGGGTGAAAGATAGTGGGAGAGCTTAATACTTCTCTGGGGGCAAAACAAAGCTTATTTCCTCCAAGAAGTATTTATTTTAGTGACCAGACCACAAGCATCTCATTTTTCATTGTAAGGTGTATTTGCCTACTCTCCATGTTAAAGCTGGTCTACTGAAGAGCAGCTTTCCTAGCAGCATGCACAAAGACAGAACAAAGACTTCAATTCACAGGAATTACTACTTTTTTAGAACAAAAATCCCTATATACCTAAAATAGTTTCTGCTGTCTCTAGAATGGGCTAGAAATTTAAAGATCTGCTGCCACTATTTTCCTGTCAAAGCTACCTGCTGTGTCTTCCAGGGCAAACAATAAGAGGTATCATTGCTCCCGTCGGAAGCAAAGTTAATGTGCTACCAAATACTCATAAAACTACTTGCCATGCTTTAGGCAGTGGACCTTATATGCATAAATATGAATATGCAAGAGCATGCAGAGTGTAGTCATATTATGGAGCAATGTAGCCAACCCAGCACCTTTGCAAATGTTTTCAACAAAAAAAACCATTCCTTATCCCAAGGCTAATTTTCTTAATACCAAAAAAGATAATGAAGGATAACCTTATAAAACAGCTTAATTGATTTAAAGCAAGACAGTCCACTTCCTGATGTAATATGCCCCAATTAGAGAGAAAACTATGAAAGTGTTTTCCTTTATTTGCATAAAAATAGACAAACAGAATTCATTACCATCTCATCTTCCTCTGCTTTATTGACAAATTTCTTTTCTTCTTTCTCCATGTTTAGTATGATATGGAACTTCTCAACTTAAGATATGGAAGACCTTTAACAGCAAAAGAATGAAAAATTAAAGCAACATTACTGATTTTATACCTAAGTATCAGGCTGCTTTATTTTCTACAAGTGCATACAGATAAAACACACTAACAATCTCTATTAACACAGACCTTAAACCTGCACTGCTACTAGTTTCCAGTAGTAATGACACCAGGAGCTCTAGTAAAGCCTTAGCACTGCAAATCTTGAGAGCTGCTTTAAGGACAGATTATAATCACAAGTTACATGAACAGGAAAAGGCATGAAAAAAATATGAAACTGCCTATGAGATGAATATAGTGCATACAGAACTCTATTCCAATAGAGAGGAGCTACAGACAAAAGGCTACAACATACAATGAGGCTCATTAGAAATTTAAACGTCACATAAACAAAGAAAATCAAAAGATACCAAGTCAAACAGCTACATTTTTGAAATTAAAATTGCATCCAGCCTTCATTTGGGCACTCATGTACACGTTAATTGTAGACTGTTTAGAATTAATGTACCCATACTGCATTTCCACAGGACCATCTACCATAGCTAAAGCCCCTGAATATCCAGTGCTCACCTGCCCAGAGATGGGTTAACTATCATTCCCTGCACTGACATTGCACAGCCTTTCATTTTGTTTATTGCACATCAATAAATCTTTCAGAAGACAGCACTTGCTATCGTAGGATATAAGCAGTCCTCAAGTATTGAGGATTCACTGTCATAGCACAAGTAGCTACTGTAATTGTCATCTTTCAAACGGAAGGTTGTTACCAAACAAAAAAAGCCCTCAAGGTGAAAGCCATTCACTTAACTTTATTTAAGCTGTCCAGTGAAGACTAGGATGACACTATTTAAAAAAGTTAGTATTAGGTAGTGTCATGATAAGAGCAAAATCATTACCAAGTCCTTGGCTGTCTTAACTCCCCAACATTTTCACAAATCAAATCACCACACTCCAAGTCAGATCCTCTCAAAGCCAGCCCCTGGATCCATGCACTTATATATTCAGCAGCAATGTCAACTTCAAAGGTCCTTCCTCCCAACTCCTGCATTTTATCAACACCATTACATCCTCACATGTTTTCCGCAAGCTACCACCTCCTTTCCAATTAAGCCAACAAATGAAGTGGGAACCCAACAGAAAAGGTTTCTTTTGCTGCCCAAACCTGAGCATCCTCAGAAATCTATTCCCACTGCCCAGTAAGGTCCTGGTGGAAGAAACACACCGAAAGCAAAGAATTGCATCCCACCACAGGGCTCGGTCACAGGTGACAAGCACCTCAGCACTTCATAAACTGACTGCTTGATAGTTTGCATTTTCTTCTGTATGGAAGGCAGCTAATTTGGTAACAACTGTCTCCTTTGGTAGGAACAAAACTCACACACTCCTTGTTTTGTTAAGCTGAAACTTTTCTATTACTATCCACTACTGGACTATGAATCTCTTTCTTATTGCAGACTAATTTGAGAATTAAGCCAAAAGATGTGCACTGCTATTCCTTACCTGTTACACAAAACACCACACATTTTTGTTTAAATTGCCACTTTTCTTCACTAAAACAGCTTTGTATCCCGAGAAAGATACACACACACACACATATATAGAACCACTTAAAATCTGTCTTAAACCTACACAGGATTGCTAAGAAAGCTCCCAAGAACACTCTTTGAATTATTATTAGCAACTTCACGTACACCATACAAATCCCATTTTCAACCAAGTCACGCATCCAGAAAAAGTTTGTGTCGTTACAGAATTATATTTCTATTAGGGTTCACAAGTCCATGAAAGAATTATTAGAGTTATCACACTTGAAGTAGCCTGCTCTCAAAGAAACACACTCTTCCCCGTTATGCTGTACTGCAACATCAAAACCAGTGCCTGCAGGCAAAACTCCAACCTTGATGAACATGCCCAGCAACAACTGTACTTGATACAGGAAAGCACCAGGTGGCAAAATAAGTGCAAACAGCTTCAAGATCAATAAATCTCAACTGAGATTTCCATATGGCCAACACCTTATGGGACACCGCGGAAGCATGAGAGCGATGCACAATTGCTTTAATTTAGGGCTGTTCCACAGCTAGGAAAGAACGTCAAGTTGTTGGTCTGAAGAAGCACAAAGGGAAACCTCAGCACTGAGAGCACCAGCAATTACTCCTGGGATTCAATGAGTTCTTTGGACAGCTGGCTAGAATCACAAGGGGAATACACAAGGAGCATTAGGAGGCTATTTCTGACTTGCATCATTAGCTCCATCTGCATTATTTTATACAGACTCATTTACTGAACAACCTTCAACTAACACACACATTCTCAATATTGCCTGTAATTTTCCGTATTAAACTCAAATTCAAATTGCTAAACTTAGAAAACATGAGAGATCTTTTCTTAGTTGATGGGTCATGAAAATCATTACTCTTCAGCAATGAAGAGCAGCACTCTTTCTCCTATCTTACTGCTTTTGGCACATCATCATCATCCCAAGCTCATCATCAAGAGTTCAAACGCGTAACAGCTTTGGTTTGTTTCTCACTGTCCTGCTGAAAGTTGGGGTTGAACACCACCACCACTGGCTCCAGAGTGTTGCCCTCTTTGGAGGTGACTTCAGGCTGCTGGGTCAGACTGAAGAAAGAAGCAGCAGCAGCACCTCACCAATCCTGAAGAGACTTTAGCAATCTGTGCTGAACTTTACTTTGTTCTGCAATATGGTGGGGAAATAAAAAAAAAAAAAAAATTCATAATACTTCAAATATTTAATTAGATATCTAAATACAAGCCTTGGACCCTTCAGGCTACAAGGGAGTACAACATTGTACTAGCACTCTACCTGAAGGTGAGCTTGAAATCCACTCACGAGAATCAGTGTGGACTCAGGAATATTCAATTATACAGTGCCTCTGATGCAAGGGCTGCCACTGTGCCTCTCACTGGCACAAGTTCCCCAGAGGGAATAGCTAGAGAAGTCCTTTCCCCCTTGAACTGAAAATAGCAACCAAAAAGTACTATTTGTTCCTTTTAAAGAAAGGAGCCAAAACCAATGGAATTGGTGAAAGTTTCTATTGCTCCACTTACATAATTTTGACTCGTGGGGCTGCTATCACAGAGCTAGGCACAGAGTCAGAAAAGTAGGAAGTATCACAAAGGTTTGTAGAAGAAATGCTGTTTGCCAGACTAACAGAATGAAATCACTTGCAATGTTAGAGAACATAGGTAGAAGTTTAACAAAAGCGACCAGCTGAACAGCATCTGAACATACATTTGAATCACAAGCTTAGACAGCAAATCTGCAACACTGTAAAAAAAAATATCAAAATTAAGTTAAACTGCATTTGCTATTTGCCTCTGTCCTGAAGAGGATGTAGCTCTGAGCAGGACAGCTCCTGAAGTTTCAGATTTAAGTCAGTATTATTTTGGAGCTAAAGTAGATCATGATTAGATCACTAGAGAAATCACAGCAGTGTACAGACTTAAAACTACAAGCATCCAGCACAGTGAAGAGAATGCAGCACTTGATTAATGACTACATCAGTATCTATTTGTTGATCTGTCCTGACTAAACCACTAGAATAGGGAGCAGTTCCACCAAAACAATTATAGGCAATAAACATTTGTAGCAACAGTATAAAAGGTGCATGTTGTTAAAGAACTCCAGTAAGTCTCAATCAGTATACCTAAGGAGTTCTGCAAGTCACTTTCCAAGGACTGCTTGTTTATCTGAGGTCTGCTTTCTAATAGCTGGCATAATCAACAAACCACTCCAGTGCAAATTTTACCCCTCAAGTTTGATTTGGGGGTTGGGAAGCAAAGAAATCTTCCATCTGTTCTCCTCAATATTCGTCCCAAGTCCATAATCCTTAAAAACTAACTCTGCTTCAGCATGCATATATTGCTGCCATCAGTTTATTCTTCCAGTTTTCTAGCTTAAATCGATGCTTCATAATTTCACGATAAAAATTCCAGCATCTGGAAAGACTACAGCTAGAGAAGAAGAAATGTTTGTGATCTCCTGCAGTCACCGAGTAATGTAAATGCCCAGTTTCTCAGATGAAAGTGGAATTTTGACAGCTCGAGTCTTTAGTAAAATCCATGTATGTATAGGCATAAAAAAAGATTATCAGATGCTTATCATCAGTCATCATTTGCCTGTTTATAATAAGTAAACAAACTTACAAGCTTGTATCTTAAACATTCCCTATTTTATTCTTTTCAGATATTTGTAAAACTCCTAAGATAATCAAAAGAGTTTCTCTTACCAAGAAGCAGTCCAGCAGCTGTCCTCTGCACTTGCTTTTCTTATCACGAGTTAGCGAGGCAGTTCTTAATAACTGAGACCCTATCTACAAGGGAAGTCCTGACAAATGAACTATTTTGTCTAAAATCTAAAAAAAGTCTCCAAGGGCTTTTCAAACTGTTATCAAAAGATTAACATATCAAAGAAAATTTGGCACTGCTTGGAATGCCTTCCCCCCCCTTCCCTCCAGTGTGGCTGAACAATTGCAGGACTGTGGCTGGGCTGGCCGGAGGCTGCACTTCCAGGCATCAGCCGCCCGGTCCAGCTCCTGCTATTCACAGCCCAAAACCTCACCAGGAGCCTGCAGACAGTCCCAGGTCTGTGCACGAGTCTGATACTATCTGCCCAGCTAAAGGCACACACGCTTCTGACCAAACCCTTCCTCGTATTTACAGCAGCGGTGAGTGAAGACAACTACATTCATTTTGCAGAGCTAATCGATGATGGTAACGGGGGTAGTTATGAAATACATTTCTCTCTCCCTCAGCATTTTCCAGTTTATCTCGGAGCATAATGAAGCAATCCCATACACCAAATCAACCTGCCTTTGAGATCCAGTGCTACAAAGCGGAAACAGGTAACTTGGTCACTAGTCCAACAGTGCAGAAATAAGTTACTCTTCTCTACAGGATGAGGATCAACCTGCACTGCTTTGGTAGGGACACAAAGGGCTAATGAAAAGACTGGAGCAAGGCAGACAGAAAAAGCAAGACATGTGAAAGAGGCCACCTATGTGCAGACATTAATACAAGTCAATCTTCCTCAGCTCCCTCTGTAATCACTGTCATTGAACCAAGTACTGTGAACTTGTATGGGAAGAGAATTAAGACCAAATAAAATGATTGATCTGTCCAGAAAAAGACCATGATGCAGATCAAACATCAATTGTATTCCTGAAATCTGGTCTAGTGTGTTACCGAGTGACCCATCTGTCTCTCCTGAGTTCAAAAGGATCCATTATGGTGTCTTTAAGGGCTATTAAAACACCAAAAATCCTTTTCCAGAACTTACCTACAATAAATGTACCCTCCATTAAGAGACACTTCATAGCTCCGGAGGTGAAAATTACACTTCTAAATAGCCTGATGTCACTGCAAGTCTTTCAGATTTCTGAACCAAAAAAATATCTTAAGTGTGCTCTTTCTTAACTGTAGATTGTGCCTGCTGATAGACATCTTATTCAACTGTATCCTGACTAGCTGTCAAAACACAGAAAAAATGGTTTATTCTGAAAATACAAAGCCAAACATTATTTCAGTCATTCAGAAATTAAAGGTGTCTGCACTTCAGAGCCATACTCCCAATCCTTTATCACGAAAGGCAATCAACCTCACAAGGTAACAGACCTTAAAAAGGCAATGTTTACCACCAGGATTTGTGTTCCATGAACACACCATTTCCACACTGACAGCAGTTATCAAACCAAGACTGTTTTTTCCACACCTTAAAACAAGTTTTCAGCATTCATGCAATGGACCTACAGGTGGTGAGCTTTACATTTACAGAACACCAGCTACTGCTCAAGCTCTGCCATACTGACAGTTATGAAATTAAAAATTGAAGAAGTAGTGAAACTCGAAAGGGCAGGAGAAGGTATAAATGTATCGTCTCAGAACACATTCAGTTCAAAATACATCGGATTTCTTAGTAAAAATGAAAATTCAGCCTGGGCTACCATTGACAACCAGCAGAAAAGAAGTGGAGTGTATTCTACAAAGTGCTTGCCAAAGGAAAAGTGTACTCTTTGCCCCTCCATAGAAGCCAGCTTTCCACATCACCCTACAAGGGCTGTGTATCAGATGCTGCACGGGAGCACAGCCAAGGAAACGGTGCTTTGGAAGACAGTTCTGCACTCATACCCCAGGCCAAATACCAAAAGTTGCTCTGAATATTAAGTGTATTTCAAAGTTTGTTATATTATGCCCATATTCATATCAAACAAAGTACCTTTTACCCCACCTACTAGCAGTAAAAAACAGTGAAAATGCTTCTTCAAAATTATTCCAGAAAGATTAAGAACTGTTTTCCTCCAGTTCACAGAAACATTGCTCAGCAGGAAAAATAAACAAGTAAATGAATCTGTTCTTGACCCAAGATCTTCTTTGCCATCTTGCTAATGAGACCTCCTGGTCTACACAACACTTGGCAGCACAGACCGTGCAAAACTGTCTTAATGCATTGTTTTCAATGCTTGTATATTATCTAATGTGATGTTAGAATTGCCAGCTGCCCAGGAAAGAAGTTCTAGGTATGGCTTACCAGACCATGCTCTAGGAAAAGCACACTTTCAAACGGAGCTTTAAAAATAGAAGGAAAACTCTTATCAGCTATTACTACTTGAAACTGCAGCTCATGCCCATGCCAACTGCCAATGAGTTCCACACACAATACCTGAAAAGCTGAATCTAAACCACTGACTTCATTTCAAGCGTGCTGGACCAGTAAATAATGGACAAGGAAAGAACGATAAGAAGATATTCAAATTTAAACAAACAAAAAAAAGCGAACACAAACCACCAACAAACCACACACTTTTTAGGAGCACAATCTTCTCAAACCGTATCATGTAACGTGCTGCACACTTTATAAATCAATCACAAAAAACCCCACCCTAACAAACTTGATCAGAACATTTCAAGATTTCAAGAGATGAAACCAGAGCGTCTGCCCATTGTGTCATGGACTTAAGTCCCATATTTACTTTCCAGTCCTTCTCCTTTATGTAAGAGTTCCTCTTTCAGCACCTATAAAAAAATGAGGCACTATTTCCTAAAATTTCTCCACTGGCTGCTTTTTAAAAGATTGGTAGAACCTGCAGCCATTGAAAATAAAGAACCAAAGAACCAAGAGAACCAAAACAAAGAACAGCCACCAAAAAGGCCATTTTTAAACAGACTTGGCAGTAACAAATGTTCAAAGCTGATTTTAAAGGCTGTAAGAACACCCTGCTAAAATCCACATTATGACAACTTGTCTCCAAACAGTCTGTTGTCAGGATTCATCCATCCCTCACTCATTAGTCCAGGTATCTCCTCAAAAGAAACCGCTTCCAAAGCTCCTTTTTATGGACTGTTACAGTCTTCGAGGAACTCTTCATCACAGGTTTGCCTGTGCAAGGCATTTTTGCACTTCTAATGTGCACTACTGTTGCCCCATCAACAGTGACAACTCCTGCTTAGTACCTAGGACCACGGCCCTGATTTGGGGCAGATGGGATTACCCTACACCCCGGACTCAGAGGAATCCGTACATCTGAGCTGCAGCACAATGCTAGAGTCTCCTCGCACCGCCTGGCAAGCCTGACATACGTGTGAGAGACTGTCTTTGCCTGCCCCCAAAACTAAAAGCCATGTCAAAGACCACTTCAAAACTGAAACAGATCACTTTATACCTGATACACAACTTAGCCAAAAGGCTGGGGAATAGCACATTTTTATGACCTTAAGAAACAAAGGTTATCACATTTTACTTCAACATTGACTATGATGTGCTTACACCTGTAATTTACGTGTAGTTACAAAGCTTTCAGTATTAGTTTAACACATCAATATTTTTACAAGTTTGTAGTCCACAAATGCAAAAGATGCTGTCCTTGAGAGGTGCCTTCGATGTGAGAAACACACCTTACACCAATGGAAGCCGAAGCAACTTACAGCTCTCCTGTACCTTGTGGCTGAACCCTTAAATGCAAAGTTATCCACTTAACTTACAATAAATGTTTGGGTAAGACAGACAAGCTAAAAGCATTATGGAAGATCAAAAATCCTCCAGCTATATTTTGAAAGGAGTTAAGGTTATAATTTGTACTACAAACAAAGCTTAACACTTTAGTCAACTAACCAAGCTCTAACAATAAAAATGACATAATAGTTTAATGAATACATGGAAATTTTACAAGTACACGAGCTAAATTTTAACAAAGCCCTCCACTCAATACCTATTTTATCACTTCCCATCTTGGGCCTTCTGTTATAATACAAGCTTTTGTTTCTGTGTTTAGGCTTAAGGAAGACCATTGTATCCAACAATCACCAAACCAAAATTGTATTTACATTTGTAGAGTGTATTCTTTGTAAAGTATACTTTTTGCATGCTGTAATAGCAATTGCAGTGTTTATAGTAGAATACATGCTACATTAAGGAAAGAATTCTACATCTAACAATAAACCCACTATCGCGATTCTTGCTGATAAAAAAGTACTATAGCCAATACCGTACTCAAAACTGACTCTCTAACTGCTCTTCAGATTGTTATTTTCAGACCACTTAAATTTTTTTATTAATGTAACAGCATGTGCATAAGTTGAAGACATGTTAGAAAAGAATTTAGGAAAGCAGTCAGATCAAAGACAACTAGCCAAGCCATTCACCACTTAACCTTCCCAGCATCTCATTTATATTACTTCAAGCAGCAGCTATTTACATTAATGAAATTTTTCAACTGATAAATCAAGCACTAGAAGTCAAAAGCTTGTTCCCACTCTCAGGCACACAGAAATACAGATGTCCTTTTTTCCTTTTTAGATTTCCGGATCTCCTACCTGGCTGCCATGAGGGAAAGAAAACCTGTCCCACAGTCAGGGCATCCCATAAAGCATATATTTATTTTAGATCCTTACCCTTCCTTTCCTCTCTTGGAAGGGATTTGGGTTAGAATTCACAGACTTTGACAATCGGGACAATGAAATGTTTTATTTATTCTTGGAAGAGAAAGTTACGCTGTTTCAAATACCTTGGGTAAGGCATGGCGCCATTACACCCCGCGTCAGTTTTCAACACTGAAGCTGTTTCCAAAAAGACGTTCCTTTCTCACACGGGGTGAGAAATTTACTCAGTTCTTCTATTTGATTAAATAACCAAGACTATTATGGTTAGATAATGGAGATGGCAAAGATGCCCCATCCCACCACCAAGAGAACCACAAGTATTCCAGCAAAAAATTGGGAATCCGAAGACCCAGATCTAGCAACAATGGGTCCTTTCAAGGAAGCATTTCCCCTCAGGGGCTGTGCCAAGAGCCCAACCTTTCCTGTGTGGCTGCCGCCTTATTGTGCAATGTAGAGTATCTGCTTCCTGGGATATATTTGCTTTTGTAGTATGGATGCTCAGTAAAAGGAGGCAATGACTTTTTTTCCTCTTCCTCTAAATTCTTGGAAAATATTTTTGAGGTTAACGTAAGAACATTTGAATCAAATTTCTGTTTGCCTACAAGGAGATCATCAAGCAAAACCTGGCTAATCACAAGGTGAACTTTCCTCTAAAGTTTCAACATTTAACTTTTGTTTCCTCAACAGCAGATATAGTTGGCATACAGCTATGACTGCAGAATAGTCCGAGAACCAGTCATACACATCACAAACAAGCAATCTGCTTCAGTGTTTCTTTTCTTTCCCATTGCATGACTTACTGCCCGTAGTCGCTTCCAGAAGAGCGCTGAGACAAAGCGGCACAACCACTTCACACCTTTCTGAGTCATGATGTAAAACTTAAAAGATCCTTAAAGTTGAACTATGTGGCTGCTAAATGCACACAGAGTATCTTCCAGATTAACAGAAATAGCACCATATTGTACTCGCTTCTAAAATTTATTCTGTAAGATCTATATATGCAAATAAGTTAAACTTTAGCACTTAAACCCAGATTTTATAATATTTGCTGAAAGTATAATTTTTTCAAATAGTCATAATAAATTGATACAAAACCTTACATATGTGGCACACTCACTTCACTTACATCAGAAACACTTTAAGGGAAGAGCTCTTCTTGTGCACAACCAAGCTATCAACCAAGAGAAATACTATGCATGACAGAAATTCCCAAAATTATCATATAACAACATAAAAAAATACACTTAAAAAGCTGTATGAAAGAATTTCATACAATTTAATATGTCAAGCAGGACGCCCTACTTGCCTTGATCAGATTCTAATAACTGGAATAAGTAACAGAAAAATCTGCAAACAAGCTCCATTCAGAGATTAAACTGCTGTGGGAGACAATTTTCTTATGCACGGGAATTTATACAGCCTGACAGCTTAGCTCCTGAAAGTGTTTAATCTACTCTTGGAACTACCATATGAGGTAAGATGAGGAAATGGAGGAGGGAAAAGTTCCACTCCCTACGTCCATGAACAGAAGTTTAACAAAGACAAGAGAACAGATGGACAGGACTAACACTTAACTCAATGCCTCTGTGTCTGTACAATAAACTTTGGCCCACGTCCATCCAGCTACTAGGTCCCAGCCATTCAGAACAGTCCTACAAACCCAGAAGAGCTTTAGCAATTTGGTAAACAATTATCTCTGAGAAAGAGTGCTACAATCTGTGAAATTAAATGAACTCACAGCAGCCCACTACAATACATTTCATCATTGCCTTAAGTAGCTCAGTCTAAATGATACTTTACAATGCTTGCGTACCTCTTGGGAATGATTTCCACAGCATCAGCAGCAGGAGACATCTTCTGTATAATGGAAATAGACTCTGCAAAAATCTGACACGTGATGTCCCTTCGACTACTGCAATTTTCTCAGGAGTGATAGAGTCAGTAAAGGTATTCAGTCTTGCTTCCCCCGTAAGCAGCGGCTTTTGGTTATCACTCCATTTATAGTTAACTTTCATCCTCCAGACTCACCTAAAAGGAGAAGTTCTCTAACATACCATGCCTAGAGCAATATTTACATCCACATCTGAGCTACCTTTTTTAGAATTTTTTTCTTTCCTAACCTATAACTTTTTTATAACAGTACTAACAGATGTAACTGTATTCATCTTCTCTAAGGTAGAAAGTTAGGTTTCTTAAAACCAAGACCAAACTGTGATAAGTAAGTTAAATGCATCAAGGAGCACTCTTTCCTAAAAGTGTTGAGCTCGCTAACTGAAACATCACCACTAACCAAATATTCCAAAGTAGCCTCTTCTCAAATACCCCTACTTCTGATTTCCCGCATCAGCCTTGTTTTTTCATAAATGTTAGGTGAAAACAGAGGTCAGCTTTCCAAAGCACTGTTCAGGATGGCCATGATCCTTCACATGCATTAAATGCCTAAGTAGCTTTTACACTACACCCTCTGAATGAAAGCCTGGATGAACAGAGCAGCAAAATAACAGTCCCCAAAAGGTCAGATCAAATGTGCACTTAGCCCAGTATCCTGAGGAGCATGAGTCAAGGAGAGATCACAGGTAGAGTCGTACAATGATACTTCCCAGCAGACTCTCTCCAATCTCAGTGACTTGCAGCTCAAGAGCTTTGTGAGCCAAGTACTATATCGTCTTATTTAATACTAAGTAATTTTTCTTTTTTTCAATTACTTGGAGCACATTTTAAGCTTGCCAACATTCTGCAAAGAACTCCTAAGTTCATGCAGAAGGATGTTCCTTATTTTCCTCCATCTACTACTTTCAGCTGAAGTCTCCTACATCTTGTACTTGAAGCAGCAGTGAAGACACCTTATTTACTCCCTCCCTGTCACCTCTGTTTCTTTTATAAGCTGTTTTATCCCACCCTTCAGTCCTCTCCTTTCCGTGTGAAGTGTCCCTTACAGAAGTCATACCATACTTTTGATCATCCTTGTCAGAATCTTTCACAATTCCACTATGTATCTTTCTTACAACCCCTCATAAGAATTTGCACTTGGCAAGTAACACGTAAATGCCACAAATAAATTAGAAAATACTACACCGCACAAATAGCTAACTAAGATTAGTTAAAAACATTTCTAAAGAGCAGGAGTGTCTGTTTTCTCTCATACATACTCAGCCTTTACAGTTAAGTGGAAGACAGGTCACATTCCTAGAAGCACCTGCTGGTTATATGAAGTGCTGATGTTTAAAATAATCATCTACAGAATAGAAGTATTAAATACCATGACACATATTACCAAAAAAAAAAAAAAAAAAAAAAAGAAAGAAAAACATGCCATGTGGACATGGTTCTGGGCAACTGGCTCTAGGTGGCCCTGCTTGAGTGGGGGAGAGCTGGCTAAGATGACCTCCACAGGTCCCTTCCAACCTCAACCATCCTGCAAGTCTGCAATTCCACGTGTCATACCCAGTACGTTTTCATAAAAGAACATTCAGACAGTGGTGGCACACAAGACAAATTTAAAACAAACATTTGAACGCGTTTTCCTAAATCACCAAGGAATTAAACTGGCAATTACATAAATAACAAATTCTTGATCATCAAGTCCCAGATCCCTGAAATATCTCTAGAACATGAGAAGTTCCCATCAGGACTATCCCCACAAGCCATTTCTGATGAGCACAAGTCCTTCTGGATTTCTGGTTTACAGGATGAAGCTATGCTTCTATTCCAGATGGTGCCACAGCATTCAAATCCCCACCCCTCTCTTACTCTTTGAACCTCACAATAAATAGATCAAGGGTAGAGCACAGAATATATCTGAAAACACTTCAAACATGAAGTAAGACATGGGTTTTTTTTAGCCTGGCTTTCCAAGCAAAGGAAGCAGAGGTAGACACTCACGGTGGTTTACATAAAAGTGACCACAGGGCAGCCCTGTCAACGTTGAGTCCTCACCCTGAAGCTTCAACTGCATCCTATGACATAGGCATAAACTAAATCCCTTGTAGACACTTTGCAGAGTCCTCAAATTCATATGCTCCTTAGAGAAACTACAGCAGAATAGCCCGATTCCAGATGCAGTAGCCCTTAGCTAGCAAACCCAGCAAGAAACCTAGCAAACCAGTGTAATGCATTCAATTAGGAATCCACGCATGCAGCTTTCTGGTAGACATTAACTTACCTGCAAACACACCAACCACCTCACAAGAGCTTTTAAAAATGCCTTAATTTATCAAGGTAGAACAAAAGAACTTAGGAAAGACCCAACTTAAACACCATCACAACTCCCTCTATGAACACACGCTCCGAGTTCTGGGCCACAGCACTGGGGGAAGGAAATTCAGAAGCAGCTGCTTGTAAATCAATCAAAAAAGTTTTGAAAAAGACTGAAGCTCTGAACATTACCTTATTTCTATGGAACATTTAGAAAGGAATCAGCTACAAATTGCTGTATTTGTACCACCTTCTGAGCTGATGTTCTAGGTATCAAGCCCATTTTCACAGCGGTATTTAACAGATACACTACCACACTTTCAAAATTAAGAGATATTTCACTTTGTTGAAATCAAAATTTGCAGCCAAGGAATGAGGACGTTCACCAACGGAGGAAAGCACAGACATAAAACACACACTTTGAGAATCTACCAAAGGTAAGAGGGGAGGATATGGTGAAACACCGAGCAGATGATTCACCACAAAACACCACCCCATGAACTTCGCAAACTCAACTGCCTAGGTATTCACTCAATGCCCACAATATCAAAAATTATGGTCTCCAAGGTAAACGAGCTTTACAAAAGGTGAACAACTTCAATTTAGCAATAAGTCAACAGAAAGCATTTCCTCAGGCTGCACACCAAAATATTCTCAACCTCATACAGCTTCTGTTAACAACAGCTAATCCACTAGCACAGTTACTGTCTGACTAAAGCCAAAGTTCTCCTACCACAACCAGCGGTGTTACATATAGTAAGAGTTACCTGACTTCAGCTGGACAGCCAGTTACAGCATTTAACATACTACTGCTTCCCAGACATTTATGCTATTGAAGGATAACAGCAAGCAGAAGAAACTCAGGAACTCTACATTTGTCCCATGTGCAAGATGCAGACCACACCACTTCACACTCAAACCTGAGCAAACCAATCCTATGATCCATTCTACCAATGGATTTAAGTGGACCAGCAATTTCCAGCAGAGAGACAGCAAGACAGCAGCAATTTAACTCACCAGATAATCACTATTGAAAGGAGCACAGGCTAGGAGCTGGTGTTACAAATGCTGCTAGCATACCAGTACCAGCCTGAGGCATAGAACTCCGTAACATGTGCTCAGAATGAACTATGCCAACAGTCTCACTACTGACAAAAGTTTGACTCTCTGGGGAAGGGATGTTGCTGATAAAAGAAAGGGTGGCACAGGGAAGAGCGCTATGAGGACACCTACATTTGCATGCTACAGAGTAAGGACTCTTGTCAAGCTGAAAAGACCATAAGTCATTTCTCATAGTGCTCTCCCCCTACAAAAGGCAGGCAACTTGTGTGGTGAAATATTACGTGTGTTCCTAAATTTATGCCTGTTTATTACTGTGGCAAAGCTATTTCTGCTGGAAAAGACACGGTCATAAGAAGATGCAATTTGTATTGCAAACAAAAACCATAATCTGTAGATGAACTATAGAAACTAAAGAAGTCAGGAGCCCAAGTATACTTTCCAACCAACAGAGACTGCACAACAGTGGTTTTCCAAGCACTTGTTTTCCCTCAGACACATTACACCTGCCTCTGCTCCAGATACACCCCCTTCACCATGGGATGATCTCACCAAAACACTAGGTAACTGTCGCAGCAATACAACTGTACAGAACAGCAAACAGGCAGAAGCTGTGTTTCATCCATGCACTGTTGGCATTTAAATCCTGGCTGTCCAAACTGGAGTCAAAACCATTACTTCTTTGCACACTACAGGTCTTCAGTATTGCCAGCATTAAGTTCGGTAGATTGCCTCTAGCAATAAAGCATGGTTGCTATCTCAAGATCCTCTGTTGAAACACTTTTTTTTTTTTGTGGTCCTCACCAAATGGACCAACTAAAGAGAGGGTTAATCCAAAGAATGCACTCTGCAAGACTGCACATCTCACAGCCCTTTTATGTTTCTGTTTGAATTACCAGTTGGTCTGAAAAGAACTTTTTGCTGTCTTGTCAGATCTGGAGTACTGCTATAGTGACAGAAGTACCAGTCTGAGACATCAGCACCCTCAGCCAAAGACTGCTCAAGCCAATGGAACAACCCTTTGAACTCCCTGGGCTTTGGATCAAGCCTTCACAACTCACTGACAATGGCAGATACGTTAAGATTCATCCACTCCAAGATGAAAACAGCTCCTCTCAGAAAGAGAGGCAAGAAAAACTATCCCTCTGCTCAGAGAAAAAAAAAATCTCTAGCAATTCAATAGACATAGGGACTTCTGGTTACAGATGAATTTCCTGAAAAGTTATACAGGTCAATAAATGCTATTTATTGTATAGGGTAAAGGTAAAGTCAGGCAGGTAATGCAACATAACTGCCAGCACACAGAACAGTCTGCACATTGGAGGCCAACCCTTATCTACGTCATTGAGCTTTCGGCTTCTGCCATCTACAACTGCATTAAACATATCCTCCCGAAGATAAGATCGTGATGCTATTGACGTTAAATGTTGTGGCAGATCTAAAGGCCAGAGTTCACAGGGGTAACTGTAGCTTTCTTCATTGATCTGGAGACAAGGTAGGATGGCAAAATGCATAGGTTTAATTAAAATGTTTCCACACTTTCCAGTTGTCTTATAATTCAATCACTGAAATAGAAGGAATAGTTGGATCCTTTGTTTTGTCATGCAGGCTACTGCAGGCAATCATAAGCAATTATAAGAGTGCATGAAACTAATGATATATAAAATAGCATGGTTATACACACAGCTGACTTTCCACTTTGAAATCTCTCCATCCTCACTCAGGCTCCCTGTACCAGTGAATATACTGAATATGCATCCTTCAGAAAGGATCTTCAAAGCCCAAGGTGGACCTTCCTAAGTATGGGTCAGAAGAATTTGGATTGCCACCTGGGTCTAAAGCAGTAATCTGAAGCTACTAAGACTACTAAAATGATTGAAAATTCCTCAGAGCTCTGCTACACAGAAGTTATACATACACACACACCCCCTTGCCATCCTGTAGTACCTCCACTATCGAGGTACAGAATATCCTGCAGCGCAAAAAAGCTCGCAAGAGGCAGCAACCAAAAGAAGAGCAGAACATCCAGATCACTGTATGTTTCCAAACGGATACAAGCACCATGGTCCAGCCAAATGAAACTGTGCAAGGTCTAAACTCGCATGATATGACCAAGTGATGGACAAAAAGAATCCTCTATTTCCCCCTCCTTGGCCCAAATTTGATACAAACTAAAACCAGAATCCAATAAAATGAGATTAAATGGACATCAATAGTGAGTTTAGTCTGTTTCCCAACCTAAACTAACTGCACCAGCCTCTCTCAACACACAAACCTGGTTTTAATAGGCACCAATAAAATACTTTTTAAAGTACCATTTTTACTGTAAGAAAAAGTTTTCCTTGCTAAAACTTAATCCCTTAATTTCTTAATTTCAACCTACCCATCTCCATCACTGAAAATAGCAACTCCTTCTTACAATTCTTTTAAATACTTGAAATCTCTTACATTCCCCTTAACGTCCTCATCTCTTGCCAAAATAACTCAGATTTTTCTTCCATCTTTATGAAGTTGTTTCCTTGAATGCTGATCATTTGTGTTTCTCTCCTCTGAACTCTTTCCAAGTGGTCCAAATTCTTCTTGGATTTTGGCACCCAAAACAGATGTCTGTGCACTGAGACCAACAGCAAATAAAGCTGAGAGATTAAACTTTACATCTCGCAGACAATACTCCCGTTTAAACATCCCAGTAAGATATCTGCCTTTTCTGCAAGCAGCATGACACTGACTCATGTTCAGCTTGTGATCCAGTACACCCCCAGGTCCTTTTTCTAGTACCTAACCCTTTATTCCTCATCCTGCATTTGCACAGCTGATAATTCCTGCCTAAATGCAGTACTCTGCATTTATCCCTACTGAATGTCATTCTAATTTTCAGGTCATTTTGAACTCTCATCATGTCCTCCAACAAACAGTCCTTGAGAATTTAACAGGCATATTTAATCAGCCAGTTGACTGATGCCTTCATTAAAGGCAACCGTACCCAGGACAGAACCCTTCGACATAACCTCTCATTTCAACACTGAATCATTAATTACTGCGGTCCAAATAGGATCATTTACCCAATTTTGCCTGTTTCCTAGACTGCTTTCCCCAGGTTATGTCTCCATTTACTTACGATGCCATTAAAATGTAGAAAACCTTATTAAATAAATCGATCAGGAGACAAGACCTCTGCTCCTTTTGCCATAGCCACAAAGCCTTCTGCTCTGCAATAAAAAGGTATCAGGCTTTGCACACAATTAGTTTTGCATCCCACAAATCAGTTCATGCTTTTATTCTTCTCATAGTTATCTCCCAAGCACTAGAAAACAATGGTTGCTTATTAATCTCAGCTCATGGAAAAACCCGTGATAAAGTGAGCTGTCAGACTTCAAGTCGTCTTCCTCAGCCTCCATTATAACTCTGAGGACTCTTTCTTTGCCAGTCTTCTAGTACTTCTGCATAATATTTTTGCATTTCTGAGCTCTTTTGAGAATTGCACAGTAAAGCTTATCAGGGCCAGCTGACGCAAGAACATCTAGTGTAAGTACACCCTAGTGTAAAATGCTACCTCGTCACAAGTATTAGTAAGACCAAGCACCTGCATGAGAAGTAAAGCAAAATAGGCACTAAGCACTTCAACTGTTCTGTGCCTACTGCAGATACATCAAAAGAGAAATTTCCCAGTGTTCCTCCTGCTATTAATATACTTCTACAGGAACCTTGCTAGTTGCAATTCCCTTTTGTACTTTGGCCTTTTCAATATCTACCTCTACTATTCCTTTATACATATTCTTCATAATGTGACCTACTTTCATACTCAAAAATCTTTTTTTCTTTTCTTGCATCCAAAGCATCAGTAAAAGCTCATAAAACAAGTTGGTCCTACTACTTCATTTCTCAAAAGTCTTCCCATTCTGCTGTTCTGTCTCCTACCCTTTATAAGGATCACAAGCTCTGATTTCATAGCCATTGCCATTTATCACTTTTTGTTTTGACATCCTCTAGCTAGAATAAAATCTAAAGAAGTTGCCATTTTTATTGCTGTACGTACCTTCTAAACTGAAAATGTCACCATCACATAACTTTGATAAAGGTCAAAAAAGAGTGAGGCATTTTGATTTTGAAGGATGGTCTTTTGGTCTTAAATACCACATAAAAATCTCAATCCAGCTAAGTAGTAACAGACTCGCTACCAGTTCCAACATCTGGTCCTGTTCCAAAGAGCTGCTTTAAGGTGAACAACGTAACACCACAATTCTAATAAACCACAACCACATAAAAGGGCTAAATTCTTTCAGTGAACAATACACACACAAGAAAAAGAAAATACGTATTGAATGTAACTGCAGCTAATTCTGGTAGGACTGACAGGGTTCCAAACACGATTGACACTGCACCACAGCAGAGCAACCAGCTGGACTCCACAGCCACAGAGATCTCTTCCCAGTCCCAACCCATGCACAGCGCTCCTTGCAGGTGGTGCTGAAGCCGCCTATTTTAGACTATGAATAGCAAGACACAGTACTTCAGACTTTTGTGTAGATCGCATCTCTAACTCCTGAACACTAATTGTGACTCACTCATCCCTTTTTAAGTCTGCCTTTCAGCTACCAAAGACTAAAGTTTACAGTCTTTTTTCAATCAAGTATAAAGGTGTCAAACTCGAGGCTATAATACAACTACAGTTTACTACAAATTGAACTTTTGTTCTCCAAGCCGATTATTTAACTAAGGAAGTAGCTTTTTGTATGAATGAAAACTATTTTTAGCTCATTGTGTAACAGTGAAAGGGAAACACTTTAGCATTACTGTTATCTAAACTTATTTTTTTTAAATGTCTAATTGGGAAATTAGGATTTTGAACCAGACTTTGTTTTGTATGAGCTCTCCCATGCCGAACATAACCAGACACAAGCACTGGACAGAATGCTGGGGGGGTTTTGCCACTTAAGTAACACAAAACTTACTCACTTGCACAATACCGTGCCTACAGACGCAAAGCAAGTTGGGCCATACTAGATGTCATGCCGTGGATATTGGTAATCCCTGCCCCAAATACACAACACTCAAAACACACACTCAGTTCCACAAGTCTTTAAGCCATTCAAAAGGCAAGTCTAAACACACACGGCAGAAGCACATTTTTACCTTATGCTGAGAGTTTGGGCATTGACAAAATGAAATCTAAGACAGCCCTTTTTTCTAACTTCCAAAAACTCAGCATTTTAGAAGAAATAACTAAAGGACTTTATTTCACAAGGTATTAAAGGAATGAAACCTCTTTCCTCTATGCCAACTACCATTAGATTCACACCAGACAGACATTTAATAAGGAAAGTGCTAGAACAGTTCTCCCCAGACTGCTGCTTAAGATGCTTAAATGTATCATTGAGACACTTTTCACAACAGAAGTAATAATTCCTACTACAGACCTTGGACAAGCTAAGTCAAAGTAATCCACTGTTGGTACTTTGCAGAAGTAATGCAAACAGTATCTGAAGCTTTACAGAAAAAGGAACAAGGGTGCAATGGTTAAGATGCTTGACAAAAGCCTGGCCTTTCCATGTCAGTTCCCAGTCCTAGTAAAGATTTCCTTTAAGACCTTGGCAATCCATTCAGACCTGGCTTTAAACAATAAAAAGGTGGTTTACTCCTACAGAGTAAATGGAATTTGCCACCTCCAAGCCACTGAAAATCTGTGTGTTGTTGATTGTTTTATACTCCACGTCGAAGACAGTAAGGACACCACCACCTCAAGGCAAATGAGAAAAATTAATCTGAGGGCTCCATGTCAATACAGATCTTTTTTTAATTTCTTTTTTAAAATAATCTATTAGAACCACAGCAAAACAGCTTGTCCGATGCACCATGCCTGTCACACAGCACACCAGCAGAAGAAGACTGAATCACAAAGTTTCTCAATCGTACTCAGCCATCATGACGCAACTTCCCTTCTCGCTGGGAAGTCCCCATGCTCCTGTGCCAGGCACTGCAAGCTGCCTGACCACGCAAGTAGGACCTTTCACCCCTCCCTCCTCACGTCAGGGATGATGAATTAATGCCTGCCCAAGTCATCAAGCTCTTACTAGAGGAGAACGGGATGAATGAAGAAAAAATACAGAAGCAAACATTGATTCTAGAAGCCAACTTAAAAAAAAAATTAAGGGGTGAGAGCTTAATGAGCTCCAAGTCCAGAGAATGTTAATGGAAGACACCAAGAGAACACCTAGAACAGCACCACTGCTCCCAGGAGGTACTCAGGAAGGAGGCAGCTGCTGTCCAGCAGCTCTGCTGAGGACAGCATCTGCAGAACTGCTCAGGTCCCTTTCACCGCTTTCTCCTCCTTGTGGCACAGACAGACAGCTTTGGATAAAACCAAAGTAAAGAGGAAATCTCTTACCCATTTCCCACAGCACTTCAAAAGCAGAGTACTTTGGAGCACATCAGCCTTTCCTAGCTGACCTAGGTGCTCACTCTGGAATGCTCCATGCTGCCAGCAGCCAGTGTTTTCCCACAAAGGTAAAACCCCCAGTACCAATAAACTTCCAAGTCAATTATGCAGTTGAACACTTACCTAGCACATCTTCCTTAAACTTTGTAAAGCTGCATTTGTATTGGACAACAGAAAGACACAGCTCATAAAACTAGCAGTACGTGGCCCTCACTGTCACACTAGATGCCAAGACAAACACGTCCTCGATGTAAATGCAGTCAAGATCTACTGCTGTCACCCACGACACAGCTACAGGGACACTCGGTTTATGAGGGCCTGACTTACAGCAGAGAGTGTATTTAAATAATGCCAAAAAAAGCTGTTTCTCCACAGGTTCAAGAAAAATCAATATTCTGCAGGAAATAACACAGCGATGTACAAAAGTCAGGTTCACTTTAATAAAAGATAAAAGAAGCAACTCTTTCAGATATGATAGAATTGATGTCAGCAAAATATAGCTAACCTGTCTGAAGAGCCAGTGGGTGGACAAGCCTCATACATACAATGGCTGAGTCACCTATAAAAAAAAAAAAAAAAACCAAAAAACAAGCATCAGAGGAATCAATTAAATGAAAATTAATTAAGTAAGAAATTACCATAGGGTTCTAGTGATTGCACACAGCAAAGAAAACACGTTAACAAGTTCTAAAACTGGAACAAAATTCTCCACGAGCTAAGATGAAGAGGAAGCAGTCAGTCAGCGAGGGCAAACAACTATCAGTGCTCTCATTAGAAGAGTTAACCACCTCCCACTGCTGGAGGCTACACCACCTCAGCTGAGGGAGGCAACGGTTTCTTGAAGGGCTCTAAAAGCCTCCTCCAACCACAGCACCCGTGGGGATACCCAGGGGATCCCAGTGGGAGAGCCAGTGGCAGCAGCAAGCTTGTAATGTCGATAGTGCACACACTTAAGGGTGAGAATTTGAGTGACAACACAGTTTTAAAAACTGCCTCATCAATTCCATTGCTAATCTGTGTTCAGGTCACCCAGTAGTTGTTTATGCCTGGACAAGCACGGAGAAGCCCCCTCTTCAGGCTGAAGCAGCGGTTATCAGAGGTGCTTCCAGTGAGATCACCACCTCCACAGCTCAGCTGATAGCGAAGCACTCCACAACCTTTGTCGTGAGCAGCACAACGCACTGACTCATCTGCTGAAAAATGGATGATGAGACGCATCGAGTCCTCTCGCCTCGTACTCTGCTGGGAAAGTTTGTCCCTGGCACAGCAGCACTACTGTTCCCCACCGACCCCGGCACTACCGAACACACCGACGCGCGCCCAAGCGGCACAACGCTTTCGGCGCCCGGTCGGTACCCAGCAGCCGCGGGCAGGGCTGAACGCGGGGCAGAGCGGGCGGAAGCGGCGCCAACCGGGCTCCTGCTCGGGCTGCTGAAGGTGCCACCGAGAGCACGGCGCAGGCTCGGGGGAGACCGGCGCTGCCGGCGGGCCGCTGGGAAGGCGCCGCACGTGTCCGGAGACCGGCGGCCCCCGGACAGCCGAGCACGCCGCGAACACGCTCCCGGCCATGCGCCCACCCCTACCCCGGGCGGCGGAGGCTGCCCCCACCGCGAGGCCCGCTCCGAGCAGCGCGGGGGGCCGCGATTCACGACAGCGGCCCCGCTACCACAGAGCTGGGCCGCCCCGCGGGGGGCTGCGCAGGCAGCGGAGAGGCCGGCGCGGTTGAGGGGCGCTGCGGGCAGGCGGCCACGCCGACGCCGAGCCGCCGGGGGCTGCGATGCGGGGCGCCGATGGAGGCCCGGCGCACCCCGCGGACCCTCCCTCACCTGCCAGGCCAGGCCCGCGGCCCCACTCACCGGCGGCGCCCTCAACTTAGCCCCATGCCGGCGGGGCGGGCGCGGGACCGGAGTGGGACCGGCTCTCCCCCGCCCCACCCCGCCCGCCCCTGCCTCGTGAGGCGCGACCGGATCCGCCGCCAACCGGCTCCACGCGCCTGCCGCGCTGGGCGGGGGCAGGGAGGGGCGCGTTTCGGGGGTGGGAGGGGGGGGGGCGTGGCCACCTCTGCCTGCCGATCACAGCCCGCTGCCCCATAGGAGCGGTCGCCGGAAGCCCCCTGTGCGCCGTTGCGTCAGGGCGTGACGCCGGCAGTGCCCATGGCAGAGGGTAGAGGAGGGTGCGGAGGGGGGTGATGGCCTCGTCCGTGGTGAGGGCCACCGTACGCGCCGTCAGCAAGCGGAAGATTCAGGCTACGCGCGCCGCCCTCACCCTGGTCAGTGTCGCACCACCGCGGGCGGGGAGCGGCCGCCGTGGCTCGTGCCTCCTTCTGACGGATGCGGGAGCTGCGTCACGGGCCGGGTTGGGCTGTCGGGCCTCCGCCGGCCCTCCCGCCCGCCCTGCGGCGGGTGGTGCGCAGCCGCCCCTGCACCTCTACGCGGCCGCCCGGCTTGTCTGTGCGGTCGGCGGTGCTGCCTGTCCGGCCGGGCGGTTGGCAAATTGCCGCTGCATTGGGCCCTACCGGGGGCGGCGGGGGTGGGACTCTCCCGGGGAGGTGTCGCGGCTGAGGCCCTGCGCCGTTAACCATTGGAAGGTGCCAGCTGCGGGCTGCGGCTGGGCTTTCCTCGGTAGGAAGCGGCTGTAGGGAGGCCGAAGGGGGCTCTTTCCCCTCGTGAATTTACTGGGGAGCGTGTCTGCTGCTTCTTGCTAGTTAGGCCCGCTGGGGAGGAGGCCTCTCGCCTCTGCTCCGTTTGAAGGCAGCGGGAGAAGGGGGAATATCGGTGCAGTCCCTCGCCCGAAAAGGCGAGGGGCCTTTTTGCACAGTCACCCGAAGAAGTGTCTTTAGTGTGAAACAGACAAGAAATGGAAATGCGTTATCTACACAAGCTGACGAGTAGGTTGTTTTCAAGGAGGCTTTTTATCCTTTTCTTAACCGAAGAAGTGCATTTGCTTGTAGGCTGAACCGGGGACGCTGTTAACTCTTTAGGAGGGGTTATGCAGAAGTATGGTCAGTTCCCTGCAAGGAGCAGGGTCATATTAAGTGCGTGTAGGCTAGTTACTTGTCAGAGCAGGTCATTCCTGTTCAGTAATGATTCTGTAACAAATACAGGTTTAATAGCAGTATTTTGAAAAGATTTTTACTCTTAAGTATGCTTGTAGTAGATCTGCATGTTTGAGGCTGCTCATGGCAGGAACTTAACATTGTTAATGCTTTTCCTTTTTCCAGTGTCTTGGGATGAGGAAAAAAACCTCAAACACCCTCATGTTAAGGATTGCAGTTCTTGAACTATCTTGTTTGATGGCACTGTGCTTGAGGAGGGGGGTGAGGATGTAATTGTGTTCTGCACAGATTAGATTCAGCAATCATCTGGTTTACAGCAGAGTGTGTATTTTCAGTTTAAACCTCGGTTTCAAGTAGGACACAGCTTCTGCTACTAGACAGGTGGCTGATGCTGAAAGTGGACTTTGCAAATAAGAGACAAATGTAAACTAAGAAAACTTGAGTGCACAGATTTGGAACAGAGTATTTTTTTATGGTAACAGCTGAGCATGCTGCACACTTTGGTATGTAAGGACTCACTGCAAACAAACAACAAAAAAGAATTTAAAATTGATGTATATGGTTTTGTTTTTCAGACCCCATCAGCTGTTCAGAAGATTAAACAGCTTCTTAAAGATAAACCTGAGCATGTAAGTATAAACAGGGCCAGCCTGTAAAATATGCTAAGATGTCAACACCGCTCGTGATTGCAAAGCATTTATGGCTAACTTAGAAGTTTGAAATACCCACTGAGGTGTTTATTATTAGAGACATTGACTGCATAAGCTTGTATACATATCAAGCTTTGTTTTTTCTATAGAATGAAGTGCAGGAAATAACTGACCATAATAACATTTCACTGTACAGTTTCTTTTCAGATGGATAAAGATCTAAAAATTTTAAGCATCTACAGATTATTTGAGCTATATTTTAATGAAGCCTTTTAATATGGCATAGAGGTGACTTCTGGTAGGGAAAGTGGTCTTAAACTGTTGGTATTAACATGTTATTAAGTTGTTGTAGGAGTTCTGATTGTGAAGTATGTAATCATAGAAGCGTATCATACCCAGTGGAAAACATCCACTTCTTAGTAAACTTGCCAGACAGTGTGGTTTTCTAAGTAATCCTCATTTAGCCAAATAATTGATTGAGCTTTTCATATTTTCTTCTTGGGGGAAAAACATACTTTCTAATCATTATAAAAACAAGCATTAGATTTTCTTCACAGTGAGTATTGGTTAGGGTTTAAACCCAGCCAACAACTAAGCACCACACAGCTTCTCACTCACTCCCCTCACCCAGTGGGATGGGGAGAAAACAAAAAAAAAACCACAAAAACAAAGGGGCTTGATCCACAGTAGCAAACATCTGATGTTTGCTTTTACCTTGGCAGTCAATTTTGTAAAAGGAAATATATGTTGCTCCTTAATCCATTAGGGCAATTTACTTCTGCTTTGAGTCAGTGGAGTATGATAAATGTCAGCATTTTCTTGTTCTGCCTACTTCTTATCTGGGTGTTCCAGAATCAGTTTTTAAAAAAAGTCGTTAACATGGTGTTGGTTTTGGTTTGTTTTTAGGTAGGCGTGAAAGTAGGTGTTCGTACAAGAGGTTGCAATGGACTTTCTTACACATTAGAATATACAAAATCAAAAGGAGACTCTGATGAAGAAGTAGTTCAAGATGGTGAGTTTCTGATGCAGAGAGCAAACTTATATGGTGGTGGGAAAGAATAACCTATTGAAGGTTTGACAAGATAACGGGTTAGGACTTATTGCAAGAGGTCCTGCTGGGTTTTTTTCTTATGGGAATTGTTGTCCTCTTACTTTCTTCTGTGAAGTAACCAGTTAGTTAAAATCTGCAGTTTTGCAGTCTCTGTGTCAGAGACTATTCCACCAGATCAGTCCAGTCCATCGTTTTGTCTTGGAGGTGGCCAATAGCAGGCATGTAGAGAATGGTACAGAACAAGGCATATAGAAAGGAATTTATGAGCATACCTAAACCAAGGTTTGTCAAAGTCAAGATTTTATTTGTGAGAGATTTTTTCCAATTATCTTCTCTCAGTATTCTTATTCTTCATTGTTTCATAACTTGCTTTTAACCTGTTTATGCTTTTGACCTTTGTATTGCTTTGTAACAATGGGTTCTATGATTTTCATTTAAGAGGATTTTAAAATTGGTTTTCATGTGCTGGTGCTCAAGCTTTCTGACTCGTAATTTCATTGAGCATCTCATGATGGGTCTATTGCTAAAGTTCCTGTCATGGTTTAACCTCAGCCAGCAACTAAGGCACATACAGCTACTTGCTCACTCACTTTCCTACAGTGGGACAGTGTGGGTAATCAGAACAATAAAAGGGAGAAAACTCATGGGTTGATATAAAGGCAGTTTAACAGGCGATGCAAAAAGTTGTGCACATGAGCAAAGCAAAACAAGGAGTTCATTCACCACTTCCCATTGACTGGCAGGTGTTCAGCCATCTCCAGTTCAGCAGGGCTTTGTCACACATAATTCTTAACTTGGGAAAACAAGCTCCTTAACTCTGAATGTCTCCTCTTCCTTCTTTTTCCCACAGCTTTACATGCTTAGCATGATGCCATATGGTATGGGACATACCTTTTGGTCAGTTGGGGTCAGCTGTCCCAGCTGCGTGTCCCCTTGCAGCTTCTTGTGCACCCTCAGCCTGCTTACTGGTGTGGTGGTGTGAGGA
>JAAGNO010004269.1:59370-70437 GCA_033439905.1 Ceryle rudis | reverse complement strand
AATTCTTAACTTAATTCTCTGGCAGTTTTCTTAGATTGAATAGTCCATAAAAGCTTGTTCAGTGTCCATTTTTGCAGTGGTCAGAATTACTTGGGTGTTAGGAAATTGGTGGGTATATCTAGGTTTTTTAATTGTCTGGAGGAGAAGTTTTGAGAAATATAAGCAGTCTTTGAATAACCAACCCCCCCAAACTATCACATGCTAACGATGCTGATTTAGAGGGTCAAGGAAACGCTGTGCAAACCTATAGATCCTGTGGTGAAATTAGTTGTCTCTGGTAAGAGTGATTTGAAGCTTTCTTGCAACTTTGCAAAGCTTTTGCAACTTAAGTCTTTAATGAGTGTTATTATTTTAATAAGATTTCTGTCTTTGACACACCTTCCATTTGCACCCACTGATATTTGTCATTCTGGAAGCCAAATTGTTTTTTTACCTTTCAGCTCTTCTATGCAAGACACTGCTGGTGTAGCAGGATGCTCCACCTCATTTTTGTGTCTTCATCGCCTTCTGTGTTCCCAGCTGAGACTTCCTTCTGTATCTCTTGCACTTGATTTCTGTGTCTCAGACAATGGGCATCTTTGAGAGGTTTTCATACGCTTCATGGAAGGGCCATGACCTTTTGTAACGACTGCTTGAGAAGAAGTGACCAAACTTTATAATAACCCTTCGGTCATGCCCAGAGCAATTTCTCCAATTAGAAGCTGATGTTTCAAATGGAGTTTTCCAGAGATGTATGTGCAATAATTAAACTAACTAGCAGGAGTTATAATTCAGCAAAGTCGGCAGGGCCGGGCTGTTGTGCATTGTTCCTGCTCAACCAGGCATGGAGGGGGAAACTTTTTTTGCCACACTGGGAGCTGGAGCTAAGTGTTCCCTTTCTTTTCTCTCCCTGCCTGTTCTCTCTTTCTACCAAAAATTAAATTAACACCCCAGCAGTTTAGGTTCAGTAGTTTTCACAGTGAGTTTTCCAGTCATTAGTGGATGATTATGGTGCAGAGTAGACTGTTGGACATTAAATGTTATTCATCTATAGCCAGTCATAAAGGGCGAATTGTGCTTCTCCCTCCCAATTATCTCCTTTATATCATGACAATTTCTTTTCAGTATGGGAGCATTAGGTTTCACAGTAATAAAACCTCTGAGGAGGAGTTTACCGCACACTCATCTACACCGATTGTATGCCATGGGAACTTTAGGGGATTTACAATTTTTTTTCTCCTATCCCACCCCAACTTAGAGCCAGTTGCAGATCCACTAAGCACTTTTTATATCTGTGAGGTGGTTATTGCAGCCTGAAAAGGGAGGGGGGGGAGCTAAATTTAAACTGATGTCCTGGCTGAGGTGCTTATGAATTTACTACCAACTTTGAGCAAAGAACTTTGCTGATCAGAAGTGCTGTGTCAGGCCTATAATGTACTTTGTAAAAGCAGTTTTTAAAGACTAGGGGGGAGAGAGGCAAGAACTAAATGAGTATGTACTGCATATAAAGTGCCTAATTTCTCAGTATGTGGTTTGTGATTGTGTTTTGAGAGTAAAAACTTGGAGTCAGAAATCCTCTTTGCTCTTTAAAGAAAGCTGTGGATGGTCTGCAAGTCTAATGCAGGTTGTCTAAAATGTATTGTGAAAATAAAAACCACATAGAAAGGAAATATATGACCTATTATTTTTTTCTTCTCACTCAAAGCAGCTTCTCTTGGAAAAGCAAAGTCAAATTCGCATGGTATTCATTGTGCAACTCAAGTGAAGGATTTATAAGGTTAATGGCTGTCTAATTCTGTCTCCCCACCTCCTTCCCCCTCACAAAGAGCACCATTGTATAGTAAAGAGTCCTTCCCGGTGGCAAGCAAATCATCCAGCCTTGCAAGTTAAGCGTGCAGTTGGTATAAAGAAGCAATGCTGTAAGGGAACCAAGAGCAGCCCTTGGTTGTGTGGCTCTGCCGAAGCACAGGTAGCACCAGAGCCTTCACTCTCTCCATCTCTTCATGTGTGAGGGTCCAGTGTTAATTAAATGCTCCTTGTTTCCCTCCTCAAAGGGCTCTTGTCTAACGAAGCCCTTGGCAGGTGTTACTCTCAGCTCCTGGACTACCAGCATTGTGTGCTGCTGGGCTGCTCACTATCACCTTTCCATCTGTCCTGTTCTTCTTGTGTACAAAGTCATTTTGGGTTTTAAAAAGGCTGAGGTGGATGGGGTGCCTGGGAGCCATGGCAAAGGATGGCCATAGGGCCACCAGCCACAGGCACCCTTGTCCCGTCCGCTCCTCTTTAAGGTTTTGCATCATGAAAACTTAGTCATGCATTCCCAGCTTTGTCTTCTCTTTGTAATTGGCTAGTTAGAGGCATGCTACTTAATGTTTGGTTATCAAATTGTAATGGTTTAAGTGAACTAAGTTCAAACCTCCTACATGTTTTGCCACAGTTTAAAATTTAGCTTCAAATGGGTTTGTTTTGATTCCTGAAGAAAGGTGCGTTTAGTGCAGAGATGCTACAGGAAGGGTCAGCCATGCATGGAAACACTGCTATCCCTGGGCTTGAGTGGCAGGTTTTTGATTTGACTCCTTTGTAAAGGGAATGGTAATGAAGTTGGCATTTTCTCCCAGCTCTTCTGGTGCTGTTGCCTTGGGCCGTTCATACAAATGATGAACCTGTCCTCTTTTTTTTTTTTTTTTCTGGCCTGGAGAATTACAGCTTATCCCCCATACAGAGCATGCCAAAGCTTTACCATGATCTCGCCTGCTTTTGAGACCTCCATTTAGAGAGAGTAGTAGAGAAGATTCAACCCGGACAGATCAGATATCCTCTTGGCATCCAAAGCTGCCTTCTGAGCAACAATACACCTTCCCTTAGCTTCAGCAAACACATCATGGCCAGGCTCTTCTTTTCTTGATAGTCAAGGAAATGCTCAAGTGTTTGGAGAAAATAAAAGCTGTAACCAGATGGTGGTTTCTGCTGCAGAAACTGTCTGTGAAACGTGAGGATGGGAGGAACTTGTTAATAACTGTTTTCTGCTTTGTATTTAAAGCATAAATGTTTTGATTATTTTCTAATGGTCTTGACTGCTGGGAATGTTATTGCAGTCTCCAGTTTCCAGTATTAAAACTGCTCCCTGGGTGGGCCAGATCTGGAAAGATTTTTAAGGATATTATGTTCTTCTTGAAATAAAATCCCTTCACCTAATATGTAAACATGTTTTCTTCTGCTCTGTGTACTTGATCCCTCAGTTTACGACCTGGGATTTCACCTGAGACTTATGATGAGAAATATCTGAGTGTTAAGAATGTACAGACACGTCTATTTGGATGAAACTAATTGTTTTCCTAGAGACATTTGAGCGGGTCTTCATGACTACTTTTTAAAAATTAGTCTCCTGTTCTGAGCCACAATAGCAATAGAGCACCCATTTAAAGGTTGGTAACTACCCAGGGAATCTGAATAGCTGCCCTTCTAGTAACTTCTTTTTTTTCTGCAGCAGAAAAGTAATGGTGTACTATTGCTGTTGGCACTTACTGAGCCTATTTTTTATTTCCTTATGAGAGAAAAGTTACTATACTGTGCACTTAAATAGGCACACTATAACGACTTCTGCAGTGTGTTTTCTGAAGCTGGATATACTTCTAACCCATGCATTGTTGTTATTCCATGGGGGGATGGGACACCAAAACATCAGAAGTCAATAAAATACAGCAGCCTTCTAGCTTAACCTTGATTTCCCCTGTCAGATAATTAATGAAGGGATATGAAGTTGTATCAAAGATTGACCCTTTTAGAAGGGCAAACCAATTCACTTAAAAACTCTAGGAGGCAACATCAGACTTTGTTCTTTACAAAATCTATACATTGTGAGAGTAAAAAATCTTCTTATCTGAAGAGTGTGGTGTGGATACCTTCAGGAAGTTTTAGTTTTAAAGCAGGTTTTGCTGTGGCAGAGGCTGGTTCCTCCTTCTGGTGCCAGTAGAAGGGGAAGAAAGGTGGGGTTTGGGAGGGGAAGTCTGTGGCTGGACTGTGGCAGACCAGTGTCTCAGTCCCTGCATTGGTAGCAGGACAGTTCATGGCTGTGTCCATCCTCACCAGTAACCACAACTCCAGTACCTCCTGCTTGTCTGCTGCCTTGAAGTTGTATATGCAGTAATGTGTGCTCTCACTGGGTGTTCAGAGGCTCTGAAAAAGGAATGAGACTATGAGGACCGTGTTTAACACTGGAGCTGTAAAACTTGCAATACATTATTAGCATTAGAAGAAGCTGGGTGCTGCCTTGAGATTTGGCAGCAGAGTCTTGGGTATTATTGTGAGGCTATAAAATGAATATTTCTTTTTTAAAAATGGCCGCTTTTTTTGTCCTCTAAAAAAGCTTATACCAAGTCTAGTGAAACTTTTAGCTTAAGAAAAAAGATAAATTAATATTTACTCCTTCAGACTGTAGTTGTATTTTCTACTTTGGTCACAATATCATAGAATCATAGAATTGTCAGGGTTGGAAGGGATCTTAAAGATCATCTAGTTCCAACCCCCCCGCCAATGGCAGGCACACCCCCCACTAGAGCAGGTTGTTCAGAGCCCCATCCAGCCTGGTCTTAAATACCTCCAACGATGGGGCCTCCACCACCTCTCTGGGCAACCTGTTCCAGTGTCTCACCAAGATATCCATGGATATCTTTCTATATGCAAAGAATATGGAAGAAATAGACAGGTTTCTGGATGCATCAGCCTTTCTCCAGGTCATTATGAAGAGGACATAATAGCCTAATAAATATATTGTGTCTACTTACCTTGTCTTACCTGTATCCTTAGATCCACGAGATTATAGAGCCCTGCGACTGCGCCAATAGCAATGCATACAGTTTGTTATAAATGTCTCTTCCCAAAGAGATCAACCCAACATAAATGGGATTTATCACCGCCTTTTAATTTATTGTGTTCAAATTCTGGAGAGGTAACTGAAGTCCTGTAAGCTCCACGTAATGCTGCAGTGAACTTCTATACGTTTGCTGGATTGATTGATTGTTTGTTTGGGGTTTTTTGTTTGTTTTGGGATGGGGTTTGGTAGGGGTTTTTTTTGGGGGGTGGGTTATTTTGTTCCCCTTTTCTTTTAGGAGGATGTATTTTAGTCAAAGGATTCTCGGTGTGTTATCTGTCTGCCAACAGTGTTCTGCCTGCCCTCAAGCCTTCCAGCTGCTCCTCAGCCCCTCTGGGGAGTGGACTCTGCCCTTGTCTCTCACTTCAGCAGACCAGCATTAAATGTTTGCTCTTCTGTTTGCATGTATTCTAGGGTTAGTGCCCAGACAAGTTCCCTTTTAATAGACAGATGAAATAACAATAGCTGGCATTAAGAGCAAGCCCGAGTGTTTTCTTTGAGTTTCACTGAAAGGGCCTCCTTTGTCTCCACTCAGGGAAACCCGTACATTTTGCTTAATTCAAGGGTGCTGTTGAGATGCTCTAGCTTCTGAAGCCAGAAGTAGATCAGCACTCATGCAAAGCTTCCCATCTGCTTGGCTTTCCTGCTAGCAGGAATCACCTGGTGAGACTTTGCAAGTGGCTCCTGTCGAGCAGGGTGGCTCAGGCTGGTGTGAGCAACCTTGAAAGCCCAGAGAAGAGGGTGGAACATCCACAGCATTGGGAAGGAGAGTAAAGCTACTGGACTGTCACATACTTGGTGTTCATATGGCTGTTTCAGCCAAAGAAGGAGCAAATTGTGGACAGTCGGGTGAGCCTGAACAGAGGTTTTCAGGTGCCTGGTCTTGAGCTGTGTGTGGCCCTGGTCAGTTTGTGAGAAGTCAGCAACTCACCTGGGCTGTAGGGATGTCCTAATTACCTGTGTGTTCACAAGGTGGTTCAACCAGTTGAAAACCAGGATTTTAAGGTGCATTTTAAACCAATGACAGTATCTAACATAGTAGACATTATTAGCAGGAGAGGTTATTAAAAAAAAATAAATAAAAGGGTGGTAATTTTCTCCCTAGTTTAATTTGAGAAAAGAGAATTTAAAGGGACACATTCACCCACTGTTTCTGAAGTGGGTCTGAAAAACATTTTGAGGACACTGAGCTTTCCTGCCATCATTGCTAATTTGTCACAATTTTCCTTTTGGTTAAAAGGAAATACTTTATTGGTGTAACATTGAAAAATCCTCTGCAGTTAAAGGAGGAAAACGTTAGTTTTGTGAGAAGCTGCAGAGAAGAGCAGTCATGAAGGTGTGAACAGTGGGTAAACAGGGAGCAGGAAAATAATAACTTCCAGTCTCTGCAATCTTAGATGCTCTAGAAACAAGTATATTTTTCAAACCGGCATCTTCAGACCAGACATCAGCCTTGTAGAGAAGCCTCCTTTATGAATATGAACATCTGTAAGGAGTGGGAGACCAATAGAGAAGAGAGGTCAGCCAGGATTTTAGTGACATGGACAGATAATCTTGGATGTTGTGCTTCATCTGGTAGTGCAGCAAGTGTGATAGGTGTCAGATCTACTCTATTTTTATCAAAAGCAGACACTTCAATGGTATTTAAAATGCATTTTCTTAGGAGATCTACCTGCATGGTATCATCTCCATCTTTCAGCAGATTGGGAGGTGCCTGCCAGGTGGGGATGGAAGAACACAGGACTCAGGGCTGTGAAGCTTTGCAGCATTTCTCAAATAAAATTTGTGTGCTTAAGCATTCTGCAATAGAAGCTTAGGGCGATTTTTCAGCTGGAGTTCCTTCATATAGATGTGTGTGAGGGTGTATATCATGTTTTAAGTGCTGTATGAACAGAGGTTTCCCTTTACTTTGAGTGGTCTTGATTCAACAAGGCACAGATGCCCACATGTACACATAGCAAGTCAAGTCTGACTTTGGCGAGAGGACTCCCATTTTTAAATATAGGCATGTTATATGTTCTTGTATTTGCCTGACTGTTGTTGAGAGATTTGCCAGAGGAATCTCTTTCTGGTTAATCCCAGAGTGGGCTGTTTTTGTCTAAGCTGGGACCTGTTCGAGAATTAAGCTTGCAAAATCAGGACTTGTATTCTTTGCATTTTTATTTTTGATGTGTACAATATTCTGAAAAATAAAGGTCAGAAGAGTTCATCCATGGTCAGAAGGTGCCCTCAGGAAAAGTACAAAGTGGAAGTCATAATTAATACTTCTTCAATAAAAGTATGAAGAGGAAGTCTTAATTAGTACTTTGTCAATAAAGAAAAAGTCACAAAAAGTAGGCAACTTGACCTATAATCATTCCAGTTTCTTTCCCGGGGCATGAATTAGCAGATTTTATTATAGCGTTTATTTACAGTGTTTTATTTTAGCATTTTTTTATTTATGGCAGTAGCTTTTGGCCTTCAGTTTATAGATTTATTATTAATTAAAGTTCTTTGGTTTTGTTTTCAAGTTATTTTCTGATTGTTAGTTTGTCTTTAATAGAGGTGTACAGCTAGAGCTCCTTGGTGAAGCTGGTGCTGAATAGCTGTTGGGAAGGTCTGTAGGGACTTGCTTCTTGGCTACCTTTCAAGTGCAGTATGGCTATAAAATGTTTTAGTGTCAGAATCACTACGTCTATCATTGTTCTGTTTTTTTTGCTGTCAACAACTAGTCTCATTCAGTAACATATTTGATCTTACAGGGGAAAGCAGATTTATCTGTGTGCCAGCACATGAGTCTTTTTAATTTTTCTGCTCAGATAATTGTTGGGCTTCAGATTTCAGTGGTTACATAAATTAATCCCAGTGCCATCTTTCCAGTCTCTTCAATGTTTGTGTTGAGAGAGAGGCCAAAACATATCCTGTCTGTTGGGAGCCACGAGATACCAATCATCCTGTGAGATGGAAGAAAAGTGAACTACAGGCTTCACAGTTGATTTTTGTGATGAGTGAGAGGGCTAAAAAAGGAAATAATTTTGACAGAACTTTTTCCCCACTAGCTAGGAAAATGTTGAACAATTGGGATGTGCTATTTTTTTTTTCTTGTTTCCATGCTGTTGAATGCTTTTGCTCAGTGGCTTTTGCATCCAGTTCCAGTTCCTGAGGATTTTCCATTCCTTTGAATTATCTACATTGCCTCGTGTCTCCATGAGTAATAACCCGCTAGTGTAATGGTCCTCAGCTTTCTTTAGTTTGCAGATTACTGACATTCCAGCAGGAATACAACAATGTATACAGAAGTATACAAAGAATACAACAAATACAAGCAGTGCTTTTCACTTCTATCTTTCTGTAGACCTTTTGGAAAGAGTTTACAGATCACTTGGTGTTCTGCAGACCCCAAAGCTGAAAACCACTGACCTCACCAAACCTATCATTTAACACCTGAGTGTGCAAGTACCTGTGCAGATGAAGCTTGTGCTCCCCTACCAGCATTCTGCAGACTTCATCAAACTTACCTTCTCATAGGTCACATTTTGCCATCTATGGCAGCTACCCTGAACCTCAGTGCTCGCTCTGCACCTTTTTCCCTTCTCTGCTATGAGGACACCTGCAGTGGTAACTTTTGGAGCAGCCTGCCTAACTGTGTACAAGGATGACTGCACTTTGAGGGCTGCCTGCTGGAAACTTGGTCCAAACATTGCTCCTTGTCTTGCATTTGACAGCACAAGTACTTTGGGGCAGAGAACTTCATGGCTTTGTCAGATCAGTGTTGTGCTGGGCACTGCAGCACTGACCTGGGGCTGAAGTCCAGAGGTGCTCTTCAATTGTGAACCTCTAGGTAATCATACTTTCATATGGGGTTACTTGTGAATGAGAGGTAAACTGCAAATAGGCAACTGGGCAATTCTTGCTGAAAACCTGTCTGGTTTTGCTTTGGTAAAAACAAATGTTTTCTCACTGCTTGGGCTGTAGTAATTACTTGTTGTGGCACCCCTCAGCCTGCTTCGTGAATGAATTGCAAGCATAAGTCTTTTGAAAACTTTTGTAGAGAGCTATGGTGAACTTGCCATCATAGATACTTAGATACGTGTTTGGCTTGAATGTGAAGCCATAAGCATGTCATATTTAATAAATAGCTATCCTTACTTTATTTGCTCTGGTTGTTTACTAAAAAATTGAGTGCAGGGCCCATTGAGTCAGTAGACATAAGAGTAGGCATGTCATATTCTTCTGGTCTGTGGTCTTGAACTCTTGGTATATGCCCTGAAAACAACAGCAGTGATTATTACATAGAGCGTTGCAGAAGGGAACTGGAACCTTTAATGGTTTATATGGTGTTTCTTTTACTAAACTGCACAATAATAATTCTTTTGTGGTGTTACCTCTAGGTTTTAGTACTGTATATGTCTTCTCACAGGCTTGTTCTTTCCTAATTATGGTAAGAAAAGATGAGATTTGCACCTCAGGACAACTCTGCGTCTTCTCCTGAAGCACATTTGTCAGTACTGCCCAGTTCTCTCTATGGCACCACCCAGAAGTGCATCTCAGGAAGTAACCCACTCTCATCCTGGAAGAGTGAGGGTGGAAGGGAAGTGGTATCTTGTGGGGTTTTCTTTTCCCTTCCTGAAACCATAGGCCTCAGCACTCGTGCAAGATGACCAAGCTTTATTTCATCGTTTGGCTTCTTGACTTCTCCTGCGTGTGTTGCAGCTGGACATAAATGTACCTGAGGTAGTTTTGAGCTAGACAGCTCAGGCATGGTTTGCATTCTTCAGCTGCACCCATAATTTGGGGTTTTAGCATTAGCTAACTCCCCTTGCTGCTCAGTCAGCCTGTGATGAGTTGCTTCAGTAAGTGACTCAAGTTCTTAGATTAAAGCTAGCTCAGGCTTAGCTAGACTGCACTGCAGCATTGGGATGCTGTAACCCTCCTTTACAAACTGAGCTGTTGCCATGAATTCTTCAGGGCTTTTCACTTTCTGCCTTTTGAATTTCTTTTTCTGTGAACTTAGAATGTGAACACATGTGGTTTTTACCTTTATCTGTGACTGACCTTTTCTCAACACTATCTTTCTGCTTAAAAGCTTGTGCCAGCATGCAGGCTCTTATCTTCCTCTCCGCTGGTGGCTTTGTGCCAGGATCACACCAGCCTGATGAAGTGTTGATAACAGCCCATCGCTTCCCAGCCTACCTGACACTGTGTTTGCAGCATTGTCCTTCTTCTGTTGGCTCTGCTCTAGCTGCTTCTACCATCTCCACCTTCCTTGCAGACACCTTGTCTCTCCTGATGGCCTCAGAAATGTCAATGGCTGCATTTGGTGCTAGCTGGGGCCGAGTCTTCAAAAGTTGGCTTTTGGAATGGGTATGGTGCTATTTTGCTTTCAAGTCAGACCATCCGTTTTATAAACAGCATGTTTTTGACCCTTAAAAGCATGAGTTGATTAAGGCATAAAATAAATTTTTGTCAGGAACCAAACTTCCCTCTGTCTGCACTGCCACAGTGTGGGAGGCAGCACCCTGAAGGTCTCCCAGTCTTTTTTCTCCCTTTTGCTCCAGCATAGGAGCTGACTGTGAGCCAGCTCAAAAGCAAAAACCTAACCTGGGGTGAGGGGTGAAGAAAAGAGAGTTCGGGATAAATTGCTATCGACCTGCAGCCTTATCTTCTCTGCGTTATCATCTGAAAACAGGTATTTGTGGGATCATAAGGTAATTTGGATGGGAAGGAACCTTCAGAGGTCTCTGGTCCAAACTGCTCACAGCCATGACATTGGGCCAGATTGCTCCCATCATCTAACCCACAACACCCTGTTGAAGACAGCCGCAGCTAACAGCAGCTCTGGTGGATCTTGTGGATAATTTCCACATTTCCTGCATGTTTTGCTGTGGACAGGTCCTTTTGTAACCCTGGCTCCTGCATAACAGGTTCCCCTGGTCCTCCTGCCTCCAGTTGCTCTGTGAAATTGGAGAGTCTGGAGCACACAACGACGTCTGGCTGGCTCTTCCACCCACGGTGTTTGGACACGGGCTTTTTTGAGGCAAATGAGGTACCTTCTTGAATGCACAGCTATGAATAAGATCAAGCAGCTGGTGCCTTTGGTTGCATTGTGCTTGTTCTTAAAAAAACAAACACAAAAAAAACCCAAACCCAAACAAACCCCCCCCAAAAGCACAAAACCACACACAACAACAAAGACAAGCCCAGAACCAACCCCAACGACACACGAAAGCCGCCACACA